>JAJEJO010052026.1:0-103534 GCA_020662805.1 Glaucomys volans
AAGGAGCAGCCACCTCCTCCCATGATGCTTGAGCTGCTGCCCAAGATCGCCTTGGGTGACACTGCCAAGTACTTGAGCTGCATCCCCTTATCCTCCTGGCTCTGCAGGCTGCTCCTTCTCTCTGCTGGCATCATAGAATCTTCGCTGGAAGGCTCTCATGGGTCACGTGGCCCCACTTCACCAACCAGGGGAGTGATGTGCATGCTGGACCTGGACTAAAACTCAGGCTGCGGGACTTGCCTGTTAGCATTGTGACCAGAACAGGCCTGGTGAGACCGGGACCCACCTGCCCAGGAGGGAGGCCCTGCCCGGGCACAGCCACCTGGTCAACCATCCTCCAGGCAGCAGGTGCATGAGTCTGGACATCCGCCCACAGGCTCCTTGGTGCATTCAGCCACTGTTGTGTCCTATACCGTGCCAGACATGGGGGAGATCATTTGTGCCCTAAAGGGATTAGCAGACTAAGTGACCAGCTCTGTGCCTGGGAGAGGCCAGCTAGGCCCCACATACTTGCTGAATGAAGTGCAGGAGCCGATCTGGGAGGGGCCTGCTCATCGGGTGCTTAGATGCCTGTGGTCGGTGCGCTCCGTGAGCAGCATGTGGACCACCTCTCCAGCTTCCCATGCTTTTTGAAAGTGCCCTGTAACTTCTGGGCACCTGCGGCCTGAGTTCCCCCCATCGACCCACCCCACCCCTGGGGAACCTGGTGCAATCTGTCACCCGCCTCGCACGGCACCTCTTCAGCGCAACTCCAGGTTCACCGAGGGGGTCATTTATTTCCTCCTTGGAAACGTCTGGCTTGTCGGAGTTAACGGTGAGTTATGAGGCTGGGGGACCCTCAGTTTCTCTCGGGCCATATTTCAACTCGGGGAGCTCCCAAGCAGGTTTCCAGGCAGTGGCTAGGCCATTTCTCAGTTCCCATTGGCCCCCTCTGCTCTTACTGGGTGCTGGGGATGAAACCAAGGGAAGGAGGCCCTGGGCTGAGCTGGTCTGGGCATGGACCGTCCTCCTCTCGAGGAGCATTTACAGCCTCTGTCGAATTCTCACTCAGAATCAGAATCCAGACCTCACGGATCCCCATTTCCACCCTCTCTGCATTCCTGGTAGGAACTGTGTCTCCCACC
This sequence comes from Glaucomys volans, assembly GCA_020662805.1. Classification (NCBI taxonomy): domain Eukaryota; kingdom Metazoa; phylum Chordata; class Mammalia; order Rodentia; family Sciuridae; genus Glaucomys; species Glaucomys volans. Next base: position 1,125 of record JAJEJO010052026.1, read on the forward strand.
TGGGCCTTTCAGGGGAAGGAACACCAGGAAAGGGCCAGTCTTTACTTGGGAGGTCGGCCTCAAGGACAGTCCCCTTTGCTCTGAGTCTGCAGCCTGAGCCCACCTCAGAGCCACCTCTGCCTCTTTTGTCCCCTGCCACCCTGACTTCCTCTCCACCCACCTAGACCCTCTCGCTTACGAACACCAACCTCTGAAAACAACCAAGTGCTTTCTAACCCCTGCAAGAGGCAGATACATAATGACAGATCGACGTGGTGCAGCAGTAACAAATTGTCCGTATTATAGCACTTTACATCTTGATATCCATTCTCCTCAACGGGCTTATCTGTAAACCGACTGAATTCACACTGGGACGCTAAAAAAATAGCTGTCATATAATAGATGGGGTCTCCCAGAAAATGAACATTTACAAATGGCTGTAGCATTTACTTAAAATGTCATGCCAATTGCTTGCTGTTGTCTTTATGCAATGAGATTGATTTTACTGCTCCTTGGAGTCCTCAGCCTTGATGGGTAGTTTTTAATGCAGCGGGGAGACGCTTTTTGTGTTTAATCTATAAATATAGCATGCAAAGGCACACGCTCTTGAAGGTGCAGCGAGCGAGTGGTCTGAACCTCTTTTTCCAGGATCTTCCTCCCCTCCTCCTCCTCCCTGGAGAAGCTGGACCTGGGCAGGGTCTGAGTTGATCCTATTCATGTATTCAAATGTATGCAGATGTATGCATTTTGTTTAACAAGTTAATTCATTTGCTGGGCCAGGCAGTTAGGGGTTTTCACAGTGTAATACCCACACTCGATTCTCCCTTCCACACCCAATTATGCCCTGGGGTTTTATTTGCAGAGTTTGTGGAGTTGGAGCCTAATATGGGGGCAGGGGGAGGGGCAGCTTACTTTTTGGAGGAAGCGGCTGCGGGGTCTCCCCAAGATGAGACCACGGGCTCTGCCCAGCTTCCGGAGAAGCTGGAGCTGAGAGCAGCTAGCCCACCTGGTGCACACTCCTTAGGAACCGTGCCTCTTTGGATACCCCACCACCGGGTCATGTTTTCCTCCGTAGACTCCTGAAAAATCACTTGGAACCATCCTTGGCTGGCACCCCCAGTGGGGACACACGACCTCCCTCCTGTCCCCAGCAGTAGCCCCAGTGCCCTGTGCCCTCTTCAAAGGTGTGCATCCTCCTCTTGAGGGGGTGGGAGGGAAGAGCTGAGGAGGGAGGGACGGACGGAGGAGCTACCAAAGCCAGATGGCCCGTGTGAATTCTCCCTCCCACCTCCAGGGCAGATCTCCCCCAGCATTTGGAGCCTCATCCCTGCAGGCTCTAGGGCCTTCCTCCAAGTTGTTCCTGCTTTGCGCATTTGGGGAAGGTCCCAATTGCCTTCACATGCAGGCAGATCCTTCAAGGAGGAGAGGCACCTGGCTGCTTGTCACCCCCAGTGGCACTAATAGCTCTTCACTTGGCATCTGGTCCTGCAGGAGGGTTCGCTGCACATCTCGCTCCCAGTGCACAGGGAGCCAAGAGGGGCGTTGCCACTATTGCCACTCATTTGTTCGGCAACTATTTATTAAGCACATACTATGAGCCAGGGCCAGGAGCGGGCTTGGGAGCAGGTCAGGATGCACAGCAGACTGGGTCAATGCCCTTGGAGCGTCTGTATTCTGGAGGGGATGGAGATGTGCCTACTGCTGCCACAACCTGCAATGTGTCTGCTGCTTGGCACCTGCTCTTCCTGAGTCTGTTGGTGGCTGCTTTACGTGACCTTGAAGCAGCAGCCCGGGAAGGTTCAGGAAGGCTTCCTGAAGGAAGTGCTGAGGAAGCTGAGGCTGGAGAGAGGACAGGGCGTTGGCCAAGCCAGGACTGAGAAAAGGAATGTAGGCAAAGTATTTTCAAATAGACAGGACTGTGTTTTCCAGGCACTGAAGTTCAGAGGGCATCGGACACTCCCAACCACATGACTAAGAAACACATGTGAGACCAGCTTCTGTAACCAACCTACCCTTGGAGTCCCCAGGTGGGAGGTTTCACAGGTAAGGAAACTGAGGCAATGGCCAATCTGAATCTGCAGCTCTGGAATCCTGCCTGCTCAGGGGGATCTGCATCCAGGAGCCAGCCCTTTCCATGGTAAGCGATCACCTCTCAGGCAGATTAGAGTCATCTGTGGTTATCAATGCCACTCTGAGAAAATGATTAGACAGAATCTAAATAATGATTTAGATTAATCATCTACAAATGACCCCCAGTGGAGATGAGAAAATAATAAAGAAAGTCGACGTGTTCGGAGCGTTATGATTACTTAGATCCAGGACCCAGCTTGTTAGCATTTGGTCAAAGACAGGAGGAGGGGAGAGCCTTCTCCTATGGGGTCTTCTCCACCCTGCACCATGTGCTGACCCCCTCACGATCAGACACAGCCTCTTCTGAAAGTCAGGGCAACAAATCAACTCGTCAAACCAAGATCTAGGAGGGACCTAAGGGTTCACTGTGTCCAACCTGCTCTTTATGCAGATGGGGAAAGAAAGTGACTAGGGCGGACAGGTGGGGCTGTGTGCCACAGGGGAGAACTGGTGGCAGAGTCAGAACTAGAAGGAGAATTTCAGATGCTTTTGCACGGGTCAGGCTTTCAAAAGCAACACTCACTTCTAAGGAAAACAACTCAGAATTTCCTTGCGAAGTCTGCCCCCACTCCTTATGCCAGGGGACGCAGTTACCCTGGCAACCAGTGATGGGTCGAGGGGAGAGGGCTCTGTAGCCAAGGGCAGTTATGGGCAAGCCAGGCAGGGGAGGCCAGCGAGGGCTGCAGATGGATGCTGATGGTGTTGGTTATTTATTCCTGGGTAACAAGTAATCCCCAAACTTAGCAGATTGGAACAAGAATCCCTATAGGCTCCCTTGCGGTTCCTGTGGGTCAGGGATTTGGATGGACTAGAGTGGAAACTTGTCTCTGCTCTGATTCCAGGGCTTCAGCTGGGAAGACCTGGAGGCTGGGGAGCACTGGGCGGTCTGAGGCTAGACCCATCTGGTGGCATCGGCACTCACATTCTGCTGCTGGATGCTCATTGTCAGTTGGGACCTCAGCAGCTGTTCACCAGCCAGAGTATCTACATGGGGACCACGTGGGCTGGTTCAGGCTTCCAAAGAGCATGGTCCCTGGGTCCAAGGGCAAGCATTTCCAGGGAGCGCTGTGGGAGTGCATAGCGCTTTTATCATCTAGCCTTGGAAGTCACATAATGCCACTTCCATGTGTTCTATTGGTCTAGGCAGTCACATAGGTCCTCCCGGGATCAAGGAGTGAGAGATAGGGTAGGATCAAGTACAGGTGATGGAAAAGAGCCCAGGAAGCAGGAGGTATCACTGGGTCACCTTTGGAAAATGCAGTCCGTGCCTAAGTAGTGTCTAATCTATTCAAATTCCTCTCGTGCTGTGTGTGTGTGTGTGTGTGTGTTACTGAGTGCACCAGGACCTCTTCTGTGTCCCCTCCTAGGGGAGCTTGAGAAAAGTACACACAACAATAGAGTCCCCTAGGGAGAAGAGACAGAAACAAGCTGACTGCCAGCTGGGGTGTCCTGGCACTGGCCTTGCCCTCCGAGTAGACACATCTGTGTGCCTTCCCCAGGCCCCAGCAAGGCAGGGCGGGACCTCATGACACTGTGGAGCCTGGCTGAGCCTGAGTTCTGTTGCCTGGTGCCTGCAGCCCCTGAGTCCATGGGGAGAGAGACTGGAGTCCAAGCCTTCCATGGAGCAGGATCATGGGCTCCCCAGGTGCCTGCTGCTGATACAACCCGAACATGACCGCCATTGCCCCTTTCCACATCCTGCTCCTGCCTCCGGCACACAGAAGCTGTGCCAAGGCCCACCAGTCCCTGACCCTCCCTGTGCCCTTCTGCAGCCAGCTGAATCTCACAGGAGCGTTGGGCTGGCTTCTCCCTGCCCCGCGAGGCTCCCAATCCGATTGCCATTTCATTTCCAACATGCTCCTGTGGACTCTTGGAGGGCTCTGGGCGGCCACCTGACATTTGGAGGCCTCCAGTCATGGCAGCCTCCGCCTGCACATCAGCTGCAGGCAGCTGGACCCCTTTGGAAGCTCTGCAATTTCATCCCAGCAACACCTGCCTCGTCTCTGGCTCGTTAGGTGGCACCAAAATAACCATGGGTGAAAGGGCGCTCCTGGGCTGCGCTGGACCCTGTGCTCGTGTGTGACCAGGGAGCCTCTCAGAACGTTGATTGTGGTGGATGATGGTGGTAACTCCCAGAAAGAGGGACGAGGATTGCTTTAATGAGACCAGCCCCTGGAGAGGGCAGGGTCACCAGAAGAGTGCCAAGTCCATCCAGCCCCAGGGTCACGCAAGGGAGGAGGCCAAGCCCCAGGAAGAGCTGCTTAGGAAATGGAGACTTCAGAAGGGAAACAGAGGTCATGGGGAAATGGGATAATTTGCTGCAGAGTAGCTCCAATGGCGGGGAGGCCTGAAGGAAGGGAGGAGACCCAACATAAAGGCCACCAGCCTTCCAAGGGTGAATGAGGGCCGGCGAGCTCCGAGCTCCGGGGCGCTGTGGGGGGAATGACAGCTGGTGGCTGTTCCAAGCAGACACTCCACAGAATAGAGCTGGCTCCAAACGGAAAGGGACCTGCTTGTCCAGAAATCTGGGGGATACCCGCAGTCAGGAAGCCGGGGTGGTAGGCGACATAGACTCCAAACTTCATTCACGTATGAGCATATTCATCTATCAACACCCACTCAGGGGCTTCCACTGTGGGCCAAGCACTGGCTGCTGCTCCTTGCTTTAGGGAGGAGTTGGGCTGGCAGCCCTGCACCCTGGGTGAACTGAGGAGGGGTCTGCAGACAGCCAAAGGTCACTCCCAGCAGAGGGGAGTAAGCCACACAGGAGGTCGGGGAATGCCACAGAGGGCGGGTCTCTCGGGGTGCCTGGGAGCTGAGGAGGGAAGGCAGGTTCTGTGTGGAGCATCCTCCGGGCTTCCTGGCACTTGCCGCTTCCTGAGCTGACTCCTCCCTGTGGGTTTCCAGGTCCTCTGCACATGCCATCCTCCATCCTGAGTCCCCCCTGGCCAGGCCTGCCTCCCTCTGTGTCCTGTCCAGAGGTTAGAGCCCAAGGGGGCTACCCTGAGCCAAAGGGGCAAGTAGTAGTCCCCATCCCCCCATCCTGGGTCTCCATGACTCAGTGGGTCTCAAGTGGGATGTGACTGCCTGTCCTTGGGGCATTCAGAAATGGGGCGGGGGTGGTTGTCACAATGACACAGGGCTGCTGCTGGCATTTAGAGCATGGGGACTAAGCATGCCCAACACTGTGCAGTGGCCTGCATGGACCCACACAGTGAAGATCATCAACTGGAGTGTACAAGGCACCTGCCAGGGAGCCCTCGGAACACCTCTTCTTCTCAAGGCCCCCGGGGCACCTGGGGATGATGACCTGAGCTCACATGCCGTCTCAGCCCTGGGCTTGCTCTTTCCTGCTGCTCTGTGAAAACATCTCCATCCAATCCTCAGAGCGCCGAGCTCCTGTAGGGAGCCTGGGGCGTGGATCCACCTGGAAGGCAGGGCTCAAGCTTCCCTTTGGGAGGGGCTTTCAATTCGGCAGGGAGTGTGTGGTCACCCACTGCGGCCCCTGGCCATGCCAGCCCAGCTGCCCTGGGGAATAAAGTGGGGGGTTTTTAAATTCTCTTTCTCGGATACCTGGTCCTTCTCTCCACTGATTGCAAACTCAGGAAACAGACCGAGGCTGTGACTCACTGTCACTGTTCGAAGTCTAACAGGTCCTACTGAGAAGGTAGGTGGTTCTGGGCCCAGAGCCTGCAAACCCACCCAGCCAAACTCAAGCAGATGGGCTTTCCCTGCCCAGCCCTGCCCCCCCACAGCCTCTGACCACTGGAAGTGCCTCGTGTGTCCTCATAGCAACTGCCCCTGCCCCGCCGTCTCCCTCAGGACCTCCAACTCAGATTTCTGGAGAGACCATGGGCATCTGGGAGCAGCCCTGAAGCCCCAGTGTGGGGAACTGGAAGGAGACTCCTTTCCACCCACCTCCGGATGGTGGGGGACAGGGACTGAAAACACGCCTTTGCTCATCAGTGTGAGGAAATTGTCCTTTCACGTTTGAATTGCTCTCGGCTGCGAGGACACCTCCACCCCGAGCACTTTCTGCAACTGTTCTGATTTGGGCTCTAAACGGAAGGAAGACAGGTTTACCCCAGCTCCTCCCATGCCAGGCCAGAGCTGCCCCCTCTGACCTTGGTCAAGGTTGAAGGAGGAACCAGTCTGCCCTCCTCTCTCTCAGCGCCCTTTCTGCCTCTTCCTGGGCAGCTCCAGGGACTCTGGTGTTTAGGAAGCCACCCAGGAGAGGTGGCATCCACCACGGACCCACTGTTGGAGCAGGAGGCCACACTGCTCCAGAGAGAGCGGGAGGGAGCCAGCTGCCGTCCTTGCGTAGCTGCTCAGCCCTGGCCAGCTCCCTGGGACTGGGGAGACCTCCCTGTCCTCCCTGGGGCTGTCTGAATGGCTTCTTCGTGAAGGCAAGGACCTCCTGTCCACAGGAGACCCCTGCTCGTGCCTCCTGATCCTGAACCGGCCCAGCCTGGCTGCACTGGTGACTCCCAAAGACACGCGTGCCCACCTCGCATCACAGGAGGGCCTGACTGCACTCCATCCACCACCCTCTGCCATGCCCTCGCTGGCCTGGCCCACTATGGCCTGAGTGGTCACCCGGCCCAGGAGGGAGGGATGGAAGCCTTCAGGGTGCTGGTTCCCTTGGGGTCAGAAGCCTGGTCCTAACCGCTCAGGCTACCTTTTCAACCCCTTCGGCACTGGCAAGGAGCCCATCTGTCCCCAAGGAAACCCTCCCAGGGCTCCTGGCTGAAGGACAACATCTGGGCCTTCCTCCTCCAATGCTTGCCTCCACTGAGCAAAGCGGCTTCCTGGAGGTGAAGTGGAGGGAGAGCCTGGCTCCCGGAGGCTCTCCTGAGGCCGCATGAACAGACTCAGCCATCCTGGGGCTGCACGTCCCCCCACCCCATACCTTGACACCGAAACTCCTCCCACAGGCCCTGGCTCCCCAGCCAGGGGTGCCCCAGGCAGCTGCTGTCAGGTGGTCCCGTGGTGTGCAGGATACCAGCCCATTCGGCCTCGTGAGCCCCGCTGGGACCAGAGCTGGCCCCTTCCTGCCTCCCTCTTGTGAGACTCAGAAGGGCCACCCAAGCAGCAGTGGACATTAACTCCCTTCTGGCCTGGTCCCTCCTGGGGCTGCCTTCTCCCTGCCCCAGTCAGCCCCGTTGGCTGCTGTGGCCTGGGGTACGGGGTGGTCCTGGGGGCTGGTGGCTCCCACAGAATTCAGTCTTCTCACCTGCCTCACTTCCCCGGCTGGTTCCAACCTTTGCTGTGTCCTTCAGTTCCCAGAGGACTTGGACTAAAGGACGCGGGTGAAGGAGGAAGAAGCCCAGTGTGCACCCACAGATGTGTGAAAACCTCGGAATCATGACGGCATTGGGCTTGGGAAGGGATCCGAGGTGGGGTGCAAGCAGCATGCTCTCTGAATGAGTTCCCGTTTTTGGATGTGGCATTCGGCAAAAATCTGATTGGACCAGACAACCCCAAGACAGAGAAGGAGGGAAATGTTGGGGTAACTAGACCTGTGATGAGACCACCGTGCAGGACCATCTTTGCCCCAAGCAGGACTTCAGAGGTCAGGGAAGGCCTTTTCCTGCATAGTCTGCCTCCCCACCCCACTCCTTTTGGACTTGCAAGGGAGAGTGGCAGGACTCTGAGTCCCAAGGCACCCAGTGGAGCCACCCTGCCTGACCTCCACACAGGACCGGAGCCCAGGGCCACCAGCTGGGATCCCTGGTGCCCTGTAGTCTGCCAGACCCTGCGAGTGGAGAGACCCCGTGGCTCTGGGCTCCGGGGAGGAGGGTGATCCACGAGCTGGCACAATAGATGGGGACAGACCTGGTTTGAGAGTCTCGGGGGATGATATTACTCAGCAGACTCACGCTTTTCATCTGGAACTTATTGGAAAACCTTGCTCAGGGATCAGCTGCCTCCCAGGCTCCGACACCCAGCTCCTTCCAATTGGCGGAAAGGCCCTTTAAAGTATTACTTCTCGACACCATGAGCATTGTATGTTCCTGACAGGATAAGCCTGCCACAAATTAATACCCGGGGCAGATCCTAAAACACAATTCTTCCCGGCTGCAATAATTCCAGCCAACTCCTCTATCTGTGCTGACAGATGCAGTCAATCTTTCATCGTTGCGATTCATACATTGTTTTTTTTTCCCTCCGCTACCCGAAATGCCCAGACAATAAACTTTACCTCCTTTCATGATTATCAATGTGCTCATGGGGTTCCATTGCTGTCTGCACCGCCAGTGACCAGCCGAGGGTCCCTGATCACCATAGGGAAGCCCATCCACGGGCTGCAGAAGTCGCACGAGCCCCAGGCTGGGGTGCAGTCGGTGGGCGGTGTCTGGCAGGCTCCCCACCTCTGAGCAGCTGAGGGTGGTGGCCAAGGAGGAAGGAGGGAACTCATCGCTGCAGATGCAGGGAGAGATGGGCACAGTGAGGACAAGCGGAGTGGGCCCCAGGACACAAGTGCCCCTCCTGCCCTGGCAATGATGGAGCCAAACCCAGTAAACTGAGCTATTCTGAATCTGAAAGATCCTGAGAATTTCCTGCCTTGTGTCACCTCCTACTTATTAACAAGCACATCACGAAAGGAGAGGTCTGGGTCCCAGGCCCACAAGACTTTGTTTTTCCATCTGCAAAGTGGGTTTGTGGAACTGGCCCTCCCTGTTCCTAGGGGATGGTGAAGCACCTGAACAGGTGTCCAGGGCTGGGCCCAGGTGTCCAAAACAGCTCCAGGGCAGTTTGGACAAGATAAACCTGACCCTTGACCTCTAAGCTCCAGGACATGAGCACACGGAGGCTCACAGTTTCCTAGGGACACTGACAAATGGCCACAAACCAGGTGGCTTAAAGCAAGGGAAGTCTATCCTCTCCCAGTTCTGGAGGCCAGGAGTCTGAATCCTTGATGCTCTTTGGCTTGGGGACACCTCACTCCATGTCTGCCTCTGTCTTGTGACTTCTCCTTGTGTGTCCATCTGTGTCCTGGCCTTTCCTAATGAGGACACCAGCCACCCTAGCTGCACAGCCCCATCTTATCTGTGCAAATCTCCAAACAAGGTCATGCTCTGAGGTTCGTGGGTCATGCCTTTGGGGGACACCATTCCCTACTGCAGCACAGGGAGCGACTCCTCCAAAGCGTTCCGCCAGGGCCCACACCTGGGGAACTCCTGATCCCCTGCAGTGGGCACACCCCTCCACGGTCGCTCTTGTTCTGTCCCACACTGAGCGCAACTCAGAGCCAGGGACATCACCTCACCTAACAGCTCCCTGAGCCCAGGGAAGCACAATTCTGGCCTGAAAACACTCCAGCCGCTGACCAGTGGAAACGCAGCGGTGCATCCACCATGCCGTGGCCACCTGTTTTTAAAGAGCCAGCACCTGTCTCCCCACCCTGCCCTGCCCCCTGCCCTCCACACACCCGAGGCTAGCCCTCCAGTCAATTCCAGAAGGATGACTCTGCTCCGGCTGTTCCTCCAGGGCCTCTTTACCCAGGATGGAGAATCTCTGCTGTCGCCCTATGGAAACCCATTCCCAAATTGCACAGTTTAAATTATACATTAGCTTTTTAAGCAGCACTTTAAGCTGGCAGGGAGACAGATTTTTATCAGTGGTGACTGCCCACCTCAGGCTGCTGGATTTCATCTTGGGCTCCTGTGACGGGTAATAACTCTCGCCTCCCTCCCGTTATTAAGAGATGACTTCTGGTCTCTCTCTGTGTGGAGGGCACAGTAGCGCATGTCACACCCCGAGGTCACAACACTCGCCTCTTCTGGCCTCAAGCCACCACGCTTTCTACCATGGCAACCACCAGCTGGACCTGGGGGACTCCCTGATGCTCCCTGGTTAATAGTGTCCCTGTAGTAACAGGTGGCACAGTGGTTGCGTGGGGACAAGGGACGTTCGCTTTCCATCACTCCAGCTTAATTAGTGGAAAGAGGTGCTGTTGGCACCTACTATATTTGTAAACGATCCTGACACTTTTTGGTGAAAGGATGTTCTCAAAGGGCAGGCGGTTCTCCGAGGCCAGCCTCCTGGAGAGCAGAGTCCAGGCCGTCTGCAGAATCATCTGGCCTCCTCCTCCCCGCCACACGGCCCCACTGGGGGCTGCGGTTTTCCTAGCCCTCCCACATATTGCCAAATCTAGCTGCCTAGAAGGTTTCCGTCCCCTCCCCAGCCAGGGCTGAGGGCTCATTCCGTGGCCCCTCACTGTCCCCTCTGCTGGGCCCTTTCCCCTCTCTCCCTGTACCCAGAGCAGATTGTAAGGTCCTGCTTTCCCCGCAGGTAGTCACAGAGGCTGTGATCTCTGCCCCAGGCTTGGCGCTTGGGAGCCGATGGGGTTCTGCTCTCACAGACACGGGTACCCAGGCTGCCTACCATGTGGAAAGGCTTCTCAGAGATTTCTCCACCCTAGATCAGTTGTTAAAAGCCGAGATCAATTTGCTTCTGAAAATTAGGTAGATCAATATGAATGGCTCTGTCTGCCGGGCAGCGCGTGCGCACGTGTCGGGCGCCCCTGCCTTCCTGGGCTCTCTGCCACATCCCCCGCCTTCCTATCTCATCCAAGCTGCTCTCCATTCCCTGATTTACCCATTCTGCTATCCCAGGGGGTCAGACAGGGGGACTAGATACGTGAGTGTGCGTTCACCCAGGGTGAGGGACGTGGGGCTGCACAGGGTCCCCGCCTGTGGATCCCCAGACCTCTCTTCAACCACCTCCCCAGGCTTCAGCTGAAGCTCAGCCTACAGATGGAACCCGAGCCAAACCCACAACCTGTGACCAGTCATGGAATGTGGCAGAGGAAAAGTTCACAGGGGCTGCCACCAGCAGGCCAGAGGTCCCAGTAGCTGGGCACATGGCTCTGAAGTCCAACTGCCTGTCATAAATCACGTCTCTGTCCTCAACAGGGCATGTGACCTTGGATGTGGGTGATTAACCCACCAAGCTTCCATGTCTTCATCCACTCATCAGGGATGATGAGCTTGGCATGGGCCACTGCACAGCACAGAGCAAGCACCCAATTAATAAGAATAACAGCTCACAAACACTCGGGATGCACTACCCGCCAGACGCCGGTCTAAGCACTTTATCTATATTAACTTATTCCATCTCTGCAGCAGCCCTGGGATCACTCACCATTTTCTCCCCCATATTAGAAGTGAGGAAGCAGAGGTCCAGGGAGGTCAATAAAGTGCCCAAGTTCACACAGCGAGTAAGCACCGAGCTGGGATTTGAACCCAGGGAATTGAGCTTCATGCATGTGGGCTGCACCCCACCACCACTGCAATATTTGTGCTGGGGCAGGATGCAATGTCCCAAGAGCTCTGGGCCAGCTCTTGTCCTTAAGAACCCTCCCCTTGCTCCAGGTGGTCTGTCTCCAAGGTGGACTTGGCCTTCCCTTGGGGCTGGCTGGTGTCTGCAGAAGCTCCAGCTGCTGAGAGTGATTCAGCCTCATCAAGTCTGTCGTTCCCACTCTGCTCAGCAGCTTCGTTTGGAAATGATGATCGAGTAAGATTTAAAAGCCAGGAGAATGGACTATTATTCTTATCAGTGCTAATAAAGGTGAAAGCATTTTATTTCCTGGTGAGAGTGTGTCTCAGATGACAGAATGGCTCATTCCCTCCTGCCCTCCCGGCTTCCAGCATCTTCTGAGACCCCCACAGCCTGTGTTCCTGAGAGCCTTGCCCTCGCTCTCTGCAGAAGCCCCTGAAGGTGGGTAGGGCAGGTGCTGCCAGGTACGTGTGCTCCTGTGGGGATCTATTCGGCAATGTCCATGGGACGCATGCTCTGCCCAGCACCCGGGATGCCGCCATGAGCAGAGCAGAGCCCTGCCCACAGCTGCCTCCATGTAGCAGGGGAGACAGGCTAGAGAAAGGGCCAGTGAATACGGAATACCGTCTGAGTTAGCCATGTTCAGAGCACAGGAAAGCCCTGCAGGGAATAAAGATTTTGGGGAGAGGACACCAGCCACAGAGGGCCAAGAAGGGGACCCTCACACAGAGCTTGCACCCCAGCCTCCACCTGAGGCAATGAGACCACGAAATTTCTCTCAAATCTCAGAGACTGATTCACAATGTTAGATAGGTGTATGTGTGCACACACGCACACGTGCACACACACACGCATGCACACACATGCATGCATGCACACACATGCACGCACACACATACACACGCACATGCACACACATGCATGCACACGCATGCACACACATATACACACGCACAGGCACACACACATGCACACACAATGCACACATATGCATGCACACACACATGCACACAGACATATACACACACACATGCACACACACACACATTTCCACCTTGGGCTTCTACACTCCTGCAGAGCAGGGCAACTTTCCTGAGACCAGGAGGCCAAGGGAACCTCTGGATCTCCACTCACACTCTGTCCCTCCACCTGTCACCTCCCACCACAGAGCAGCACCCAGCAAGACCTGCTCACTTTCTGTTCTTGAGCCCACAGGACACCCAGAGGGGTCTCTCTCTCCAACATCACAAATGGAAGACAGTCCCGGATCCTTTCTCTTGCCGTCCCTTTGCTTCCTCCCCAGAGGGTCTTCAGGCATCCTTTCTCCAGGAGACCCCTTCCCTGGGTTCCTCACTGCAAGACGACCAGGCTTGGTAGGTTGGGTTTCAGACCCTGTGAGCTTCCGCGAGCTTCCCAAGCACCACTCTGTCCTTAGGGTGAGACGGCGAATGCCCCGGGCCCAGCTTTGCCCTGTTCTGTGTTTCTGGCTCCCTGCAGTGGCCCCCAAAGCTAGGCCCCACCTGCCTGTCCCATTGGCCGTCATCTTCCCCCGAGTCCTGATCCCAGCCACATCTGGGTGCTTCCTGTGCCTGACCATGCCACACGATCACGCCTCCGTGTGTCCTCTCCAGGCCCGGACTGATCTCGAGCTGGCCCTCGCTGGGCACGCACGCAGCTCGTTCCCATTCTTCAGATCTTAATTCACCTCTGCAGAGGTCTCTTCCTTCTCCCTGCTACTAACAAATCTCTGCTTTTCCAGCTGGGCTCCCGTGGGACCCTGTCTGCCACAGCATGTTACCTCTGTCTGTTGACTCTTACGGGTGATGGTGCTGGCGGCCTGTGAGTGACTTGCCTCCCACCAAGCAGACACACTCCTTGGAGTCAGGGACTAGTCTTTATTTGTGCAGTTAAGGGTCCACTTTGCCCAAAAAGCAGTTCTGCATTTACCCCTGGGTCCTGAGAGGGACCCCTGAGACCTGGGAATGTCCTGCCTGATTAGAGCATCTGGTTGCCTGGGGTCTCTGGCCACATCCGATAGTCTGTACTAAAATGTGACTTAGGGTGGGGAGTGCGGGCCTCAGGCCTCTAGGTATCAGCTTGACCTCTGGAGGAGCTGGAGACTAAGGTCAACCAATCAACATGACTGATCCCCAAGAAAATCTCTGCACACTAAGGCTGGGGTGAAGGGCCTGGTTAGCTGGCATGTCACCTGCCTCGGAGAGCACACCCTGTCCACAGTTCTGCTGGAGGAGGATGCTGGCCTCTCCTGGACCCTGCCCTTGGGTGGACTTGTCTCTGGGCTCATTTTTATCTGTGATCTTCATGGTCTCTCTGCAGGAATAACAGCTTTGCCGAGTCCTTTGGTGGTCTTGGGAAGCTCCCAAACTTTCCAATTGATATCAGAAGGGAAGTGGTCTTGGGAGCCCTTGATCATTTCCATGTTAGTCACAAACCTCATCCAGGAGCCTCGGACCATGCGAGGCAAGCAGCGAGTATTCATGAGGCGTTTGATGGGAATACTTAGCCAGCACCCCTAGGACAAGGGCTCAGCCCCCTGCAGCCTCATGGCACATGGAGTCTACACCCAGGTGACCTCTAGCTCCCAGAGACAGCTGTGCTCCCTGGAGCAGGGCCTTCAGCAGGCGACAGTGTTGGGGATCCCCCTTTGCCCTCCACCACCCCCTGATTCCTCACCATCCTTCCAGCCAGCTCAGGTATCACCTGCCCTGGGAAGGATCCCACAGGCCCCACTGCTCCAGGCCTGAGCCAGCTGCCTCATCTGGATTCCCAGGGCAACCTGTGCTCACCTGACAGGGACTTCTGTCATCTGGGTTGGGATTGAAAAGGCTTCTGGTTAGTCCCTCTTTCTAGAGCTCGGCTGCGTTTTAACAGCTCTTTGGTCCAGATATCAGTGCTGGAGCTCTTCTGAAGTCAGGAGCTGTGTGCTTGATCTCCGGTGCTTTACCAGCGAGCGCAGGGCTGATTGCATGGTAGACGCTCACCCAGCACAGGCGCTTGCAGGGGAATCGACCCCTCCGTAAGCAGAGGCAGAGGGACGGTGAAGGGCGTGTGGGGGGGAATTGTTTTATATTGATGGCTGCAGAGCAGAGCTCCGCATCTTCAAGAAACAGGATTCCGACACTCATTCTGACCCCTGTGGGGAAGGACAGGGGACAAAGCTATCAAAAGGTCACCCTCTCCAGGAGTTGCTTTGGAGTGGAAGCAAGCTCTCTGTGTGGACAGGAGCCCATGCCCCGTGCTTTGCGCAATGTTCTCCTAACCTTGGCCGTGGGTGGAGGGCAGGGGAGCTGGCGGCCCTGCCTCTGTGACTGGCTGACTCTAGGTCAGTCTAAGGTGACTCCCCCTCCCAGTGTCTGCACCCCCCTAGTGTAAGCTCCTCTTTTGGCACCTGGGCTGGCCTGGTGACTTGTTCTAACCAAAGGAACATGGCAAGAGCAATGTGATGTCACTTCTGAGATTACTTGTAGCCTTTCTCTGCTGCTGGCTTACTTTGAGTGACAGGAGCTGAGGGAAGCTTCAGCTACCAAATGACAAGGACCCCAAATCTGAAGCCACCAGTCACAGAGGTGAACTTGGAAGTGAATCCTTCCCCCATGAAAACTTCAGATCAGAACCTAGCCCTGGTGAATACCCTGATTGCAGCCTGCGAAAGATCCCAAAGCAGGGGACCCAGCTGAGCTTCCCCCAGAGGCCTGGTCCACATGCTCTGTGAGATGGTAAATGTGTGTCTCAAGCTGTGAAATTTCAGGCAGATTTGTTAAATAGCCACAGGAAGCTAACACCGTTCCAATCCCAGATCCTGCTGAACTCTGTGGACTAGGTAAGTCTGAGATCCTGGAGCAACCCAGCCTGGATTCAAATCCCAGGGCTTCCGGCTGGTGCCTGAGTGACCTCGGGCAGGTTACTTAGCATCAACTCTCACCAGAGGCGTAAGAATATCACCTACTGCACAGGATCACTCCGAGGATTAAATTAGATCACGGGTATAAGAGGCTTAGAGCAATGATAATATTTATAGTTTTTATTACTAACCATTATGTCATATGAATATTGATGATATTTACTCGACTAAACCAGCGTGGCTTAAGTTTCCACCTACATTCGCACACCATCAGCCTGGCAGATCCAGGTCCGGCCCACATCTCCAAAGGCCACCTTCTCTCTGCCCAGCATCCTGACCACCCCCGCTCTTGGCACACCAAGGGAGGAGGGCGCACACACATCTATTTGTTCCACGGTTTGCAAACAGTCAGGATCAACTCCCCCTGATTGTTAAGGGGAATTCAATACCAAATCATTACAATTAAATCCCATCAAGGACAGTCAGACATCAGACAGTCCTCAGAGGGACAGCTGAGGCCTTTGCTCTGCCGCTACCAGGGCTCAGAGTCCAGCTCTGCCTCCAACCTGGAGGGCTCCAGGCTCGGCTGGGCCACAGTCCCCAGTGTCCAAGCAGAGGACCTCTCAAGGTGGGTGCTGGCTGGTCTAGGAGATGGTCAGTTGCAAATGTCTGCTGCGGAGTTAGAATAGCTCCCCCTGGAGCTACTGCCACAGTTCTGGGCACACTTGGGTGAATCTCAAAAGCTTGCTGTTCTTACAGCCCTCAGGCCTCTGTGGGCGGTGACGAATTGTAGCTGGTGGTGGTGGTGGGGGGGTGCTGGGAGGTAGGGGAACCAGACAGGCTTGCATCCCTTCTGGGCAAGGGCCTGAGGACCTCTGCGTGCTTTCTGTACTTTGGAGATTTTCCCAGTTTGCATTGGAAAGTGTGTTCCAACCTAGAGCCAGGTCACCTGCAAAGGAAAAGCAACTGGTGGGACCGCCTACTGATCAACCTGGGGCCAAAGAATAGGTACAATCGGTGTGTGGCTGAGTAAGCAGGGAGAAAGCATTCTTGCAGCAAGGGTCTGAGCACAATTGATGTCCTGGGCCACGGAGAGCCTGTCACTGGCTTCCGCTGATAGAGTTTGACCCTCATTTTCTTTTTTAAATTGCCTGTGGGCATGCAAAGGCCTCCAAGGACTGGTATCACCTGTGTTCCCTCCTGGGCCTCCCCTGAGACACGAGCCTGCGTCTTTGTTCTCCATCCCTCAAGGTGATGCTAGGAAATGTACGAAGCTGGAGTACCTGCTGCCTGCCGGGGCTGGTGCCGGTAGCGCGTGAGAGGCTGTGCGTGTTCTGGCTAATGAGCATCCGCAGATATCCACGGGAAGGCAGGATCAAATAACCGCTGTCAGAGCTGTGCTTCTGATTAGCTTTCTACTCCCGAAGCTAATTGTCCAATTTAATAGGCATCTGCTATTTTTCATAAATGTGTTTGAACTTCACAAACCAAGCAATTTTTTTCTTTCCAGCAGAAAGTCAAAATACAAATATCCAGTCTGGCCCTTCTCAATCCAACGACAAACATCTGGAAAGGAAGGCTGAGTAGAAGCGGGGTGCCCAAACTCACCAGGTAGTCCTCTTGTGAGGGTTTCTGGGGTGGATTTTCCCTTAATGAATGTGCTGAACCAGGTGTGAGCCGGGAACATCGTGGTGTGCACAGGTATGGGATTTCTCTTCCTAAAATCTGGGGCATCCAGGAGAGCCAGCGGGTAGGCAGCGGGGAAGACTCACACCTGTGGGGCCCGAGTTAGATGTCATGGTGGGTGCACAATCTCCAGGAGGCCCTGTTCTTGGTGGCGAGGATCTCGGCAGGTTTTCCGCCATGTTCAGAGGGAACTGAGGGTATGTGGGTTTGGATTCCATTAGCGCTGGCTTCACGCAGCCTTCGCACCGCGCTTCTGCAGCCAGGATGCGGGTGGGGCCAACGTCAGCCTTGGGAGGAAGCCTCCAACTTCCCCATCTCACCCTCCCCTCCATGGCCGGAAGTACTAAACTAGCAGGTGGTGCTTGGAGAGAGGTGTGCAGGTTAGCATAGCACAGATGAGGCTCCAAAGCAATCGGCTCTGAAGGTCTGGAAGTCTCCGTTGCTCCATCATGAAGTCTCTAATTCCTGCCAGGCTTCCATGGGACTCTGCCCCAAAATCCTCACCCTTCCTGCTCTCCAATCTAAGGCGACAGAGCAGTCACTGTCAGGAATTTTGCTGATGGCCACACAAAGGGCAAAGAGAGTCATGGTGGGTCTCATATTGGCAATTAAATGGCCAGGCTAGAGGTGACACAATTCATTGGTTAAAAGGGGTCACTTAACTTCATCCAATCACAAGGCCAGTTGAGGCCATTCTGCCATCTGCTTGGAGTTCGGAGAAGCAGAAGACTGGACAAAATGGCACTGTGACTCTCACCAGGGTGGTTGAAGTTGCCCTAAGAGACTGGCGAAAGCAACCAGTAGGCAGATTTGATTCTGTTAAGGAAGAAGCACTCAAACTTCCAGAGACTTCCTTGAGTGGAAAGGACTCAGGAGGTGGTGCAGGTGTTTGTAGAGGTGGTTCCAGAAAGACCTGGGAGTGGAGTGGAGTCTTTCAGATTCCTTCCAAATGAAAACAATCAGCCTCCATCACCCACCAGGTTTGAAACAGTTCTTGTGCTATGATCTGAGCGCTGGTGTCCACTCAATATCCATGGCGAAACTCCACACCCAGTGCAGCATGCTGGAAGAAGGCTGATCAGGCCATGAAGGTCCTCATGACCTCATGATGGGCCTTATGAAGGCACCCTTCCATCCCTTCTGCGGCGTTCGTCTCCCTGGGCAGACACAGCAGCAGGCCATCATCTTGTAAGCAGAAGCTGGGCCCTCCCTAGACACGGAACCTGCTGGGGCCTTCATCTTGAACTTCCCAGCCTCCAGCACTATGAATAATAAATTTTGTTGTTTATCAATTACTTTGGGATTTGTTATGGCAGCCTGAGCAGACTAAGACAGGAGGTTTAAGCAAAGGGCTTGCCCAGACCAACTGCTCAGCCCAGTTGGGGTCCCTTACACTGCCCAACATGTCACCAAGACAGAGAAGTGAAAAGATGGGGTGAGCCCAGGCCAGCAGAAAGCCTCCCTGCCTCCTCTCAGGAGGACAGCGAGTCAAGACGCAGACATTGGCAAAAGGAACCAATTATGGCCCACACCGCTGAACAGCTGCTGTGGCCCCGTCTCTGTTCTTGGTCAACTAAATTTCCATGTGGTCTCATGGCGTCTCTGAGAACAGGGGTCATGATCCTACGTGAGAACAAGGAAGCTGAAACTCAGACAGACCAAGAAACTTACTGAAGGTCATTTGGCTCCTAAGTGGCAGAGCTGACTCCAAACCCACACTGAGTCCCAAAGCCAGTCCTTCTGTGACTATGGTTCATTCCCCCAACCTGCCCTCTAGACTCCTTGTTGCCTCCCTCCCCCACATCTCAGACCTGAAAATCCACTCTGAGCCAACCACCTTCCCAACACAAAAAGAAAGATGGCGGACCCCTTGTTGGGCCCTGTCATGGTGACACGAAACACCAGTAGCCCTGGTCCCTCTCATGACCTCATCCTTTTGAAGAAGTGCCTCCTGGCCCTGCTGCAGCTGGCTTGCAGAGTAGGACAAAATCCCGTCTCCTGTTTAATTTAAAGATATTTATGCCACACTTTGAAATGTCAAACGTTTTCATTAAATCGTCTCACACTTGGACTGACAAAGGGACACGGGGATCCTTGGGAGACACTTTAATCTCAATCAATTAGGAATCGAGTAGTCCTCGCGGTGTGGCGATAAGAGAACACTTTAATTTTAGAGCTAATTAAATATCAACAATTGGAATGCCACAACAGGCACTTAACCTGCAGTGACCCATTATTTATTAGGAATATAATGCATTGACTCCGGATAGGAAGTGAGTTGTAGTCATTTTAATATCAGCTGTCACACACCAGCAGCTCCCTTTGTTTCACTCCAGCACAGTCGTCCCCTAGGCCCCGCAGGGATAGCTTCGGCACCGCGCTTACTCGACACCAGATTAATTAAGCTGGAGCCCCACACGGGACTGGCGGCTCCAGGCACAGGGGCCCTGGGCAATCAGCTCTGGGCCCAGGGAGTGTGGCAGAGGCAGCTAACAAGCGAGTCCAGGTCCCCCCGCCACAGAGGACAAGTCTGGGTCTGGAAATGGACCCAGCGATGGTGCCTTGGGCTGCAAGTAACAGAAAGGAGGAAAAAAGAGAAAAAGTCCACTTGTGGCAGTGATGTTGAAGTTCATGTAAGTTATATTTACAGAGAAATAAAATCAAAATCTGCAAAACTAAAAAAAAAAGTTCACATGCAAGAAAACCCGGGTGCAGGTGGGGGTGCAGAAATGGGGACTTCAGAGGCTCGATGCTTCGGAGCTGCCCAGGTGGGCAAGGCTGCCCTCTGCCTTTCTTAGCAGGTGAATGATGTCACCCTTCTCAGGGCCAAGGTGGCCGCTGCTGTCCTATCGCACACATGGGATAGTGTCGTGCAAAGAGGAGGAAGTTTCTTCCTGTTCTTCTCCCCGCCCGCCATTCCATTCATCTGGAATGAGCAGCTGCCAAGGCTTCGCCCGTGTCCCCTGGTGTTAGCCCCACAGCAGGTCTTGTCCTGGTCTCGCTCACCCTCCACCACGTCCTCACCCAGGAAGGGGCACTACCTTCTGCCCCCCGGGGTCCTCACCCCTCTGGTCTGCATTGCTTCCTGGTCTTTCCTTCTGGGTGGCCCTGCTAGTTTGGAGAAGTGCCACCAGGTACCTTGTAGAAGGTACTGCCATTTGGGCTTGCCTGACGTTTTCCTGTGGTCAGGCTGGGGTCATGGTTTGGGGGACACTGCAGAGGGGGAGCACCCTTCTCATCACATCAAACTGGGGGGATGTGACAGCCACAGGACTTACCGCTGGGGACATCAGCCTTGGGGACCTGGTAGTTTCCCAGGTTTCTCCAGTCTGAGGGTGCCCTCCTTTCCTCCCTCCCCACAACCCTGCATCTCCTTATTGGTGAGGAAGATGTTCCCCAAAGCCTCCGGCCCTCGCCCCTGTGTTCCCGTATCCTCGCCTTAACTAGGCACCTGCAAAGGGAATCGAATGGGCTGTAACCCAGAATCCACACCCTGGGCCTTGGGCGAGTGGGTGGTCGTCAAGTCCAGTCTCTGGATCATGATGGGCTTTGCTAGCGAGAGGAATGAACGGTGGCTGGGGGTGGGGGGGGAGTCGATAGCAAGTTGGCAGGTGTGCAGCAGGCTCAGGTGCACGGTGCCTCTGTCCCAACCCTCCAGACCCTCAGGCTTGCCACTGTACAGTATGGGAACCCACGAAGGGCAGGGACCAGTGGACATAAGCAAGCACAGGGTCCCTCCAGGGCAGCCCCACACCGCATCACAGAACCTGTGCAGACTCCAGAGCTGCATGGGTGAGTCTGGATCCTAGACCTGTCCCTACCAGCTGTGGGACCTTGGGGAAGCCCATTCATGCTTCCTGTGCCTCAACATCCACATCTACAAAATGGGGATAGCTATGCTCCGTTAGGTGCTGGAGGGCTGAGCCAGCAGCTGCAGCCTGGGTAAGCATTCGCTGCGATTCCGTTCACCCCGAGCTCGACCTTGTGTTGTTAGGAATACAAACACGTGCACGGGCCGGGGAGGGGAAGGAGGCACATGGCCGTCTTTTGGTGGAGAGGCCCAGGGGCCCACACGCCAGGGGCTCCAAGCTGCTCTAATATGCTCTTTCAGAAGCTGGGCTGGCGGGAATTCGTTTATTAATTGGCATCTCTCTCACACACTGCCTGTTCTTCTGCGTGTATGAATTATTTCATAATAAAAACATAACTCCTCCAGGCCGCTCAGCTCCCCGCCTTGGGGGCCGGGGAGAGCTCAGCGGGTCGGAGCCAGGCTGGACCGCCGCACTGGGAGGGAGACTTCCCCCGACAGTGCAGAGGGGCTTCTGTGTCGGTGGTGGACAGGTGCTGGGCTTGCAGGCAGGCCCACCTGGGTCCTGGGCCACCTTCCAGCTGCGTGACCTCCACCAAGTCACCTTTTCTGATCTCACTCTTCAGCACTGAAATAGGAATTTAGGCTCTTCCTCCTCCTCCCCGGGGTCGAAGGAAGGATCTAGAAACAAGTTTGATGAAAATGCTGTTCCTTAGATTGCTGTGGTTAACACCTGGGCAATGGGCTGGAGGACTGGTTTTCAGATCAACACTTTAGACTTTCTCAGGGTCCCTAGCTCCCTGGGCACCTCCCTGTCCCCTAGCAGCCCCTGGTTGGCCTTTGTGTCTGGCACTGCTGGTATCCAAGTCTACTTCTTCCTTGTTCTCAGCCCCTTGAGGGGACTCGTCAGTTCTCTCCTCCTGAAGTGAAATGTCACCTTCCCTTTCTACTCCACTGCACCAGTCTGCTTGCTGTGACTGTGATAACCAACCTTAAGATAGACAACTTAAAAGGAGGAAAGGTTTACTTTGGCCCAGGGTTTTGGAGATTTCCGTCCAAATGGAAGGAGCAAGTGGCAGAGGGGGGCTGTTCACCCCACTGCAATAAAGCGGCCAGGATCCCAATGTCCCCTTCAAGGGCACTTGCCTAATGACCTAACTTCTTTCCCCTAGACCCCACCTCCAGGAAGTTCCATACCTCCCAATAGCGCCACCCGCTGGTGGTCAAGTCTTTAACATTTGTGCCTTTGGGGGACACTTGCAAACCATAGCAGCCGCTGGCTGTCAGAGAACGGGGTCATGATTCCTTCCCAGCATGATCTGCTGGACTCCTGGTCCTCTCAGGAAATTCTAAGGCCGTGCAGGGGTAGGGAAAATGGGGGCACGGGCTCCCCGCTTACTAGGTGTGGGACTTTGGACAAGCCTCACCTGTTCAAGGAGGATTGCAGCCAGGCCTCGCACTGGTTTCTGAGCATGCTGCATGAGGCCTGGGTTGTGAGGACCTGAGGAGCCTGCCCCCTGCAGCTGCTGCGTGCCGGGCTGTCGACCCGCAGCGACCCGCAGTGACCCGCAGTGACCCGGGCTTCCCAAACAGCAGCAAACATCGTTTGCACTTAAAGCATTCTTGGTCATTTTTAAATTTCCCTCACGCTCTTTCCCATTGATTTTTACAAGTAAATTTAACTGTGGCCATTGGTTGATTTCATCTCAGCGACTGCGTCACCAGTGTGCTGGGAGCCATCAGATCAGGTACCCAGACCTCGATCTGTGCTCTGCCGCTCTGGAAATGGTTACAGGGGGAAGGGAGCCGAGAAAGAGGGAGCTGTCCACACTGAGAAATCCAGGAGGAAAGTCTGGGGTCAGCATGGAGCTTGCCCTGACGGCTGATTCTCTCAGCAATGCCTGTGCCGTCCTGAGGGGAGAGCGAGCAAGTCTAACCCGAGCTGGCCCTGCCTGCTGGTCCTCTGCCCTCGCTGAAGAGCACGGGGCACGGGCTGCGCTCTGCGAGGGAAAGCAGGCCTGCGTGTGCGGAGGCCTAGGGAGGGCCAGAGATGAGCTGTCTCCCTGCTCGGGAAACTCTGTCTAAATAGGGCCAGAGGTTCCTTCTTAATTCCAGTTTTGATGGAGGGTGAGTGAGGAGTGGGTACCGAGAAGGACTCTGCTGCATGTTCCCTCCAGGCTGGAGAGACAACCATGCTAGGCTGGTTTGCAAGTGTCCCCCAAAGGCACAAATGTTAAAGACTTGACCACCAGCGGGTGGCGCTATTGGGAGGTGTGGAAATTCCGGGAGGTGGGGTCTAGGGGAAAGAAGTTAGGTCATTAGGCAAGTGTCCTTGAAGGGGACTTTGGGATCCTGAACCTCTCCTAGTTCACCTAGAATGCTGAAACATGGTCAGACCACAAAGCCAGCTGTCACTGGGTCAGGTGTGCTGCCCGCAGGAACCAGACAGGAGAGGCCCAGGCTGGGAACTGGGCTCTGCACAAGCCCTGACCCCATAACCACCTCTCCAGGACCAAATGACTTATTCTGTTGTTCTTGCTGAAGACAGACAGAGGCCGGGTGCAAGAGTCCAGAGGAGCTCGTACCACACCTCCCTCGGCTTCAAGGTCCTCATCTTGAAGGGAAATAAGGGAATATAAACAGTGCCTGCCCCACAGCTGGAAAGACTAACCACTCGTGCTCCAGACAGTCTGAGAATGACTCCCAATCACACCAGGAAACAGGCATCATCCGAAAACCTGGTGCGTGGCCACCTTCCCCATGGGGATGTCGCAATCAGGCAAACAGGAAATGTAGATGAGTTCCCAGAGTGAGCTCTGCCTGTCTACACTGCGCTGGCTGCTACCTCTGCCCCGGCTCCAGCCTCACCGTCTTCCTCTCTCCTGGGCCATTTCTGCCAGCACACAAATGCACAGGGAGTTCTACTTCTAAGAAGAAACGCCAGTAAATTCCTGGGCCGCTGCCCCACCCCATAATTCACTCTGCTCTAGCTCAGTGATTAGCAGACACATCAGACCCTTTCCTACCTCTTGGCCTTTGCATGGGCTGTTCCCTCTGCCTGCACACTTTTCCCTGTGTTTTTAGACTCCTCCTCCCTTGCTCCACCCAGGTGTCAGCTCCAGCCCCTTCTCACTGGCTCATCGTAATACCTCTGCACCCTGAGCTTAGATGGTGCATTCACGGGACCCAGTGAGAAGCTTGGTCTCCCTCTCCGAAGCTGTTTCAGAACCACGGAGCTGTCTGCCCGGCACTGTGCCCAGAACAGCGCCTGACACGTGGCAGGTGTCCAGCCAACACCTCCTCCGTGAGTGGAGTAGGAGCTGACGCTACGGCCCGTCGGACTCAGTGCACACCAGGACCACATGCAGGTCGGCTGACGGGCATGCCCAGGTGTGTTGGGGACTTGTGAGCGGCTCCTGCTGCCCCTCCGCCCACCCTTCCGAGACTGCGTGAGCGGGCAGGTGCTCGCCACCTGGGGCCTCAGGGCACAGCTGGCACCTCTTGGGTCCCAAGCCCCTCCCACGTGCTCTTCATCAGAGGAGCAGGACCGTGGACAAGAGCCCTGCCCACCTCCCATCCGGGGCCAGGAACCGTTGGCCGCACACTGGCCCCTCAGGGTCAGGCAGGAATTCCAGAAGCCAATTCCAGCCCTGAGGAGCCCACTGTTCCAAAGAAGGAATGTCTGAGAATACAGGGAGGGAACCCTGCCAGCTTCACCTGCAGGCCTGCTCAGAGCCGCCTTGTCTGGGCTGGCCCAGGCTGGCTGGAACGCTCCAGCCTCCAGGGCGGGGAGGCCAAGGCCAGCTCTTAGTCCTTCATGAGCCGTCTGCCTGCCCCGCTTGTCCCTGGTGTTATCTGGACCAGGGATCTGCTTTACCTTCTGCCCTCCCCGCTAGGTGCCTTCTGAGCTGCCCTTTGGGGCAGAACTTCTAAAGTCAAGCTGGACTGGACGCCGGCTCTGCCTCTTTCTGATCCCGTAACTTTGAACAGGTTGTTCCACCCAGGGGCCAGCAAATGTCTCCTACCAAGGGCTGGAGACGAAATATTGTGGGCTTTGGGGACCACGCAGTCTGTCATAGCTACTCAACTCTGCCTTGCAGCAAGAAAGCAGCATAGACGCCATGGGGCTGTGTGCCAATAAAACTTTATTCACACACACAGGAGGAGGGCCAGATTTGCTGACCTCTGATTTAACCCGAGACTCAGTTTCCTCATCTATCAAATAGAGACAGTGAAACCTTAGCAGGATCTCTGAGAGGCCATGCAAAGGTATTTAAAATGGCACAACAGCTGGGCGAGGGATCAGAAGCTCGGGAGGCTGAGGCAAGAGAGTCACAAGTTCAAGACCAGCCTCGGCAACTTAGCGAGGCCCTGAGCAATTCAGCCGAGATCCTGTCTCAAAGTAAAAAAATAAATAAATAAGGACTGGGATGTGGCTCGGTGGTTAAGTGCCCCTGGTTTCAATCTCTGGTACCAAAACAAATGCACAGTAAATGTGAGGTTGTTTTGTTTAATTTATAGCAACCTCCACCCAGAGAAGCCCCCCGGGCTCCTGGCAGACCCAGCCAGGGCTTTGTGGCTGGACTGCAGTGGGGGTGGAGGGTCTTGCTCTGGCTATCGTGCTTCTCACTGGGCAGCGGCCTGGGGATGGGAGCCTGGATTGCAGGGTCTCTCAGAGGGCGGCACTGTGCTGGGCACAACAGCGGTACCCGCCTGGCATGCGGACCCCACCCCATCTGGGTGCTCGGAGCTTGATCTCCTCCTCAGCCACCTGTCTCCCCTTTCTTTCTTTTCCTCCACCCCCACTCCCACGGGTCCCCATGCTTCTCCTCTGTCCCCAATAGCCCGGCGGCACCTGCCTTTAATAACGGCTGCCAACAGGGACATCCAAGCTAACTGCATGGCTTCCCTATTAAAGAGACGGGCAGACCCCGGGCCCTGGTGTGTGGCCACCTCAGCCCTTCCCTGCCTGCCCTGATACCTGCACTTAGGTGGGGCCCTGATGGTGACCTGAGCCCTTCAGGGGACAGGGAGGGGCTGTCAGTTTCCCTCTTCCTGCTCATTCCAGTGAGGGCTGCTGGTCTGACCTGCGCAGGTGAGCGCCTGGTCCTTCCATAGTTGGCCACTGACTTCACAGAACTCAGCCTCCTACTAATTTCCCCAAGATAAAGAAAGGGTCCCTAAACCCTAAGTCCCTTCCATCACCCCCCCACCCAGGCCCTGAGGTTCCAACATGAATGGCTGAGACTCCCGTGGATTCCTGCTGGGTCTCCAGTGACTGGTGGCTGGGGGCTCCCCTCCTGCCACCACCTGGACCACCTTCTCCCCATCCCAAAGTGACTGTGTCCGCTTATCCTACCGAGGGCTCCCTGCCCACCTACTCTACCGAGGGCTGCTTGCCCCTGGCGGGGACTCTTGCTCAGTACCAGGCGGCTGGAAGGCCTTGGCAGGTGCGGAGATCAGAAACAGTCCTCCTCAGGCTGTCTGCAGTCCTGAGCCTCTCACTCCAGGCCAGGGGAGATTCACTCCTTCTTTTGTTTAAGCAAACATCTTAATGGGCCTGCTGGCCCCTGGGCACTTCTAGGTGGGAGAAGATGAAGACAAAGAAACGTTGACTTGCTCGGCATCTTAAAAAGGAAACGTGGATTCTCGGCATCTTAAAAAGGAAATGTGGATTCTCCGGGCAGCCCAGGATGGGGGCAGGAAGGATGGCAGGGAAAGAAAACAGGCTGGAGACGGCTCTGGGGCTGGACACTGGCCAAGGGCCCAGAAGAAACGCCCCAGACCACAGAGCTCCCACCGGCTCCAAAGAGCCCCTGCAAATGCCAGCCAGGGGCCGGATGTCCTACCTAATTAGAGCGAAGTCCCTGCCAGAAACTTCTTCCTGGGGCTTCCTGAGCAAATGCCACTTGGTAACAAGACTTTCTTTCTTTGTCCCCAGGTCATCCAGTGAAGGGCTTCCAGCCTGAAAGCCATGGCCAGCCCGTAGCCAGCCCGTGGCCAGCCGTGGCCTGATGCCGTGCAGCTCCAATGCAGCCTGTGGCATTGGAGGGCCACAGGGTTTGGCCATCTCGTGTCGGAGGACTGGGGGCTGATTTCTACCTGTGGAACCCTAAGCCTGAGAAGTGGGGGTGCTGCTGGCCCAGGTGGCTCTCTCAGGAGGGGCTTCTCGTCCTCTCTCTCTCCACCTCCCTATCCCCCCTCTCTCTGAGACATCTGTTGGGGTCGGTTGACCTCTGGCCAGCCAAGAAAGGATCCAGCTTTGGGGAGGCCTCTTCTCCTCTTCCTGGGTGACACTCTTCCTGGGGGAGGGGTGGATTCCATCCCTCACCGCTCCAGAAATGGTCACGTTGAATTAGTAGAAAAATATGTTTTATTCAAAGCAAGCTTTAAAGGAAGATAGAAGAAACTTTTCGTTTCAAAAGTTCCATCTTTGGAGGCTCTGAGGGCCGGGAAGTCTTTTAAGAGTCTCAGATGAGACAAAAGGCAGGCCAGGTACATGTGCGGATTGAGCTGCCAGAGGAGAGGCCGTCTGCATCCCAGCTTCCTGGGGCTCGGCAGGCTGGGGGCCAGCAGGCCTGTCAGACTTCAAAACTCTCAGCATGAGGAAGTTGCTGTCAATTTAGAGGGGTCCCCAACCTCCGTCCCTTTCACCCCCACCCCAATGTCCACATCCCCTCCTTTGTCCCTAAGGGCTGTCCACAGTTTGGGAAAGTGCAGCCCTTGGCTGTTTGGAGAGAAACCCTCTCTCTCCCCCACCAGGGGCTTGCAGAAGAGAAAGTGAGGTGACGGGCACTTGCTCGGGTCTTCCTGAGGCTCAGAAAACCACGCCCACCCCCAGTGTGGGCCTCTGACAGGCCGAGCTGGAGAACAGCGACCTTTCCCACCCCCACGCCTGTCAGCGGTGATCCTTTCTCTCTGGAATCACAGGGAGAGCTTTCCTCTGAAGTCCCCTTGTCTAAGGGGAAATTCCCTCCCAAGAGATTCAAGTGTTATGAAATCTCATTAACCAGGAATGACCGGCTTCCTGGGAACAGACTGAAAATCAAACCCCGTCCCTAAACGCAGAGCGACTGTCCCAGACTCGTGTCTGTTCTTTGGGCTGTTCATTTCCCCCAATAATCATTTACTTCCCCTCTAACATTGCCTGCAGCCCCTCACTTCCCTTTCTCCTATAAAGAGGATATTTAAGCCTCAACCATCTGGCCCTTCTCTGAGTTTCAAATGATATACGAGTCCCGTGCACATGTGCACATTAATAAACTTGTATGCATTTCTCCTGTCAATCCGTCTTTGGTTAGTTTGTTTCAGCAAAGCTTCAGAAGGCAGGGGTCGCTCCCCTCGGCCCTGCTCTCTCTCTCCAGGTAGACTCACACCATGGGAAGCCCGCTCCAGCTCCAACACTGGCACCTGAGAAAAATCTTTGTGGCATCAGAGAAAGACAAAGGCACCCCGAGGCCACAGGAGATCCAGGGAGGCTCTGCTCTCCTCCCATCTGAGTGCAGGTTCTCACAAAAGGACCCCTTGAGACCAGCGCCTGGGTGCTTGCTGTTTTGGACCATACCTGAGTGCTTTACCCAGAAGCGTAATTCACTGGGTGGAGAAGACATGCCAGGAGTAGAGAGAGATCAAGAAGGAGTGTCATCATGGGCCACCAAATCTCAATCATGGAGAACGTGCTTTGGGACTGTCCCCCAAGGGGTAGGGGCACTGACACCCTTATCCTCTGACTCAGGTCCCACCTTGACTAGTATTGAATTTCTGGGTGCTCCAGGCTGTCCTGCACATGAGTGGTCCAGACACCTATTGCATTGGGAAAGACGCAGAAAGCAGAGAGCCTGGAGCTTGAGGTGGGAGGCGGTCAGCAGGTAGCTTCGAGATGGGCTAGGATAGCAAAAGCATGTGCTGGAACCTCCCACCCCAGGAGCCCCAGAGCTGATCCAGAGAGGACTTCAGTCTCCAAGCACTGCTGGGAGGGCTATGGTATGGTCTGATCATGTCCCCAGAAGGTTCATGTGTTAGGAGCTTGGTCCCCAGTGTGACAATGTTGAGAGGTAGTGGAATATCTAAGAGGTGGAGCCTAGTTGGAAATAACTAGATCATTGAGGATCCTGCCCTGGAAAGGAATTGTTATCATTGTTTTAAAAATGATTGTTATAAATGAATGAACCTGGTCCCTGAACTGTTCTCTGACTTCCTGTCTCATCATATGATCTCTCCCTCTTGTGTGTATTCCTGCCAGAGTGATATCATCTGCCATGAGGTTTTTGCCAGAGCCAAGCAGATGCTGGTTCCAAGCCCTTAAAACTCAAAACTGAGCTAAATGAACCTATTTTATTTATAAAGTACCTGGCCTTAGGTATTTCATTATAGTAACAGAAAACTGCCTAATAGAGAGTGCAAAAATGTCTAGACAGAATGTTCTCTTTTGATGCGTGTCTGCATATTCCTAAGGTTCCCACCTTCCAACTATAGTATTTAAACAAAGAGACACAGTAAATGCCTAGAGAATGAGTTAAGACCCATAACTTTGGGTTTTTAATGAGGTTGTTTGTCTAAGAAGTAGAGACATGATGAATTTAGTAAAATTTGGGATGCATGTGACGAAGAGTTTATAGCCATAATATATAAACACCTGCCATATTAAGTAAGACAGCAATCACAAGCTGATAGGGAAAATAGTCAATTATATAAACAGGCAATTTACCAAAAAAAGACATGCAGATTGCTGATAAATATCTATAACTTTTTCAATCTCTTTCATAATAAAAATAATTTAGAGCAAGGTATTACTTGTTTCCGCAATAAATTACCACAAAGTGAATGAGATTGGTGCTAGCTAGAGTTGGTGCAGATGTGGAGGGATGGACACTCCCATGTCACCCTCTCTGTTTGGAGAATAGTTGGCCAATATAAGTCAAAAATGAAAGCAAGCAAGACTGGGGAGTGGCCCCCTCCAGTGATGAAGGGCTTCTCTGAGCCACCTCACAGAGCCAGCACTGAGAGACGGATGGGCCAGGCTGTCGTTTGACTGAGACTTCTACGCAGACCTCTCTCCCCTGCCAAGTCCTTTATTCAAACCCAAGGCTCCTACCTGCACCCCAAAGACAGGACTGAGATGCTGGATCTGACTCTGCTCCCCAGCAGAGCCACATTGGTTAAAGTTCTTGCTTTTCATCATGACCTTTCTGTGTGGCTTTTGGGTACAAGTGGCCACATCTGGTTTGTTGGACCTCTGAAGTCAAGTCCCTGGAGGGGGCTCTGACAAATCATGTACACAATTTCATGAAAACCAACAGAATTCAAAATACTAAGGATAAGTAGAATTTCAGAGGATCCTAGCAACTCTCAGGTCCTAACTGGATCTTCATAGAATAGCTGGGGGCCCATTTCACAGTTGGGCATCAGAGGCTGAATGTGACCTCCCAGGTGAAACATCGTCTAGGGCCCAGCCTGGCTTGCTTCAGGCTGCTGTCTGGAATGACTTTGACATACAGATATGGGAGATGTATCAGTCAGCAATTGCTGCGTACCATGCATCCCAAATGTTAGTGGCTTAACACAATAACCAATTATTATTTCTGGTGAATCTCCTGGTTCCCTGGGCTGGGCCCAACCAATCCTGGCTGGTCTGAGCTGGGCTCACTAATGCACCTGTGGTCAGCTGGCCACTGACTGGTCTGTGATGACCCATGCTAAGACAGTCGGTCTCTCCTTTGTGTGCCTTTCACATCCCTCCAGGAATCTAGCCTGGGCGTGTTCCCAGCGTGGAAGCATGTGTGCCCAGGCCAGTGCCCGTGTGCAAGAGGAAACTCGCAGCACTGATGTGAGCTCTGCTGAGTCAAGGTTGCCACTGTCCCCTCAACCACAGCAAGTCACATGCCTACAGGGTATGTAAGAGGGCATTACCAAAGGGCCTGGACACAGGGAGGCCATTCACAGGCCATTAAGGCAACCAGTTTATGGTAGATAGCCACTCGGGGCCTTTAGCAATCAGGGGTGGCTGGAGGCACCCCCTCCCTGGGGCCTGGAAGCCTGGCTGCAGAGAGTCCGTTCCTGGTCACTGCAGCCTCCTCCATGCAGACTCCGCCTGCGGATACAGAAGTCCAGTCTCTCTGCCTCAGGATTTGGTGACCACAAAATAAAGCAGGCGCAGCCTCTCCCGCAGTGTTTGGCTGGGGATCAGCCATCGGCCAGCCTTCTACCTCACCTGGAGACCCAGGGAGCCCGAAGTTGAAAGGATGGGGAGGAGGGTAGAGAGGAGGCGGAGCCAAACACAACACCCAACCACCCCCCAGGTGGAGTGGGACTCCTCCTGGCACACGTGGAACAGCAGCTACCGGGCCTCCCCTGCATCCCCACTTTCCATCCTGCACACCCCACCCGCCCCAGCTCTGCCTGGCGAGTGTACCGAGCCAGGAACGGATGGGGCAGAAACTTCCATTTTAACTCTCCCCCGGGCGGCTGCAGTCACTTCCTGCTCAGACACTGGGCATTGAGTTTTCCTGGTGTCCAGTCCCGGTGCTGCCTCCTCCCTGCCCCAGCCCTGTGTTCCCTGGGATCTCTCAACACACCTCGGCTCCTGGCCTAGTGGGGACCTTGGCGGGTGGTGACAGATCCTGCCAATTCCTATTCTGCTCTCAGGAAATGCAGTCCCTGGCTACACGTTCATCCTGCCCTCATCACACGGCAGCGAGGCCCAGGCGGACTCCCTGGGAAGGAGGATAGCCACCCACTGGGAGTGCCCGGAGGTGGGCTGGGGCCTGGGAGAAGGAGTTCACATTCAATAAGCTACCAGTATTTACTGGGGGGCAGGCCACACCCCTAGATCTGCAGGTGCTGAACAGAGAGCAAAGAAATGGGCCACGGGGGCCTGGGGACCACTGCCACTCCACCAGGCTCCAAAGGGGGCCACTGGTGAGGCATCAGCTTTTGGAAGCTGGAGCCTCGTGTGCCACCTGGGGAAGCGGAAATAGGTGCAAGTGTGCCAGAGGGCGATGGGGAATCAGGAACAAAAGCATCTGAGAGCGTGCCCTTTGATCCGAAGCTCCACTCATAACAGACTTCCCAAGCAAATGAGTGTGTTCAGAGATGTGTGTCAAGGAGGCTCATCGGGCATAATTTATAGCAGAGAAACAACTTAAAAGCCACTGAATAGACAGATGCTCAGATACCTCCATGGAGCAAAGCATCACACCAACATTCCAGTGCACAGGGTAGAATATCTGTGCATGCACTGAAGACCCCAGACCACCACCAAGAAGCAACTTCCGATACGTTGGCATGTGTGACTCTGACCACAAATGAAATTATAATGTACTATTTTATGGGCTTCCACATTCCCTTTTCCCGACAGGTCTAGGGAGGTTTAGGATACAAAAGATCACCCGGGCAACTCCAGAGGAGAAACTGGGAGAGATGGAGCCCTGCTGGACCCAAAGGATCCAGGGTCACACTGATGTTCATCCTGAGAACTTAAGAGCTGAGTGTCATGTAGGTAGACAGCCAACTGGGGACAATAATTTAGAAAGATGTCCACTTGAACAGTTTTGATAGTGAGAGGGTGGGACACTGGGCATGGGGCCTGTGAGCGTGGGGGCAGCTCCTCTCCTCAGCACTGGACGGCTGCCTGGGCTTCCTGGTGAGGTCAGGGTTTCCCACCTTGGCTGCAGATACCACTGGAAAATCCCTCCACTGTTACCTGCCTGCTGGGATTCCCAGGGTGCTCCCCGGGCTGTGATGGAGCAGAAACCTAGAGACCCTCTCTGGGGAGGGCAGGGTCTGTTGGGGCAACTGCAGGTTCCCCGAAGAAGGACGAGTCCAAGGGGACAGTGAGACCACACGTCTGAGTTCCAGTGTGAGCCGCAGTGACAGCGAAGGGCTTTCTTGGAGACCCAGCTGGAGCTGGAAGGTGGAGGGCAGTTTCAACCCCGGCAGGTAGGAGAGTGGCCAGGCGGGCAGTGAAACTCAAGAGGTGGCGTGACTCATGCCATGTCACTCAACTCCGCAGGGAGCCTTGAACTTGGGTTCTGCAGGACCAGGTGTGCTGCCTGAGCCTCCTGCGTGCCTCGGAAGGGCTGGGGCTGGTGAGGACAGGTAGGAGAGCCCTCCCAGCCCCACTCCGATGGAGTGTCTGGATCGTAGCTGTCGCGTGCCGAGTGTGAAGAGCCTGCACTCCACTCCGCTCATCTGCCTGTGTAAATGCATGTGTATATATATTGCTTATTAGTGTCAGCGGAATTTGCATTT
This sequence comes from Glaucomys volans, assembly GCA_020662805.1. NCBI lineage: Eukaryota > Metazoa > Chordata > Mammalia > Rodentia > Sciuridae > Glaucomys > Glaucomys volans. The sequence continues at coordinate 34,121 of JAJEJO010052026.1, forward strand.
TAAGTGGATTGGTTTGTTGGGCATGTTCTTCAAAGCCCTGGACTTGAAGGGAATTTCCAACTTTAATGTCGCTCCTCCTTGTGCAATAAACAACCAGGCTCTCTCCGAGAGGCTGACAAGAAGGGAATGGATGCGAGTGGAGGAAGGACGGACACCAGCTGGGTGTCCAAGCACAGTGACCGGTGACCTTGGGCAGGCAGCAGCTTCCCTGTGGCCCAGCTCCTGGTCCGTATCATCTTCCTTCCTCACCTCAGGACTGACTTAGGGAAGATCATTGTCACCGCAGGGGGAAAAGTGTTCAGCCTGAGAAGCTGTCAACAAACATTCTCATCCCACCATGCCGGGATCAGCCGTGGGCTCCTCTGTCGCCAGCCCAGTCGGCGTCTGGTGCATCCGTGTCTCTGCCTCCATCCAGACCTAGAGCAACGTGTCTCTCCACCTCCCCCAGCTCCCACCCGAGGTCAGTGACCCATCTAGATTTCTCTAGAGAGGAGAGGCAGGGAGGTGGCGTGAAGATCCCATGAGGACCGAGAAGCTCCCACGAGCTATTTGTCTGCAGCCTCCTCCCAGGCCCTCCTCTGCCCCGGCTCTCGGGCTATGGGGCTCCCTCCGGAAACTGCAGCCCTTGCGCCTGTGCGTACTGAGACCTCTGCGTGCTGAGCACCTCTCTGCTCTGTCTCTGACACCCCCGTTTACTTACCCAGCCCACCAGTGTGCCCAGCCATCCCAAGGCCTCCTAGGAACCACGGCCTCCTTCCAGGGAAGCCAGGGGGACTCCAAGCCTCACCTCGCTGCGCTTCCAACACTGCAGGTCACAGTAGAGGGTGGGCTTGTTCCCCCACGGGCCCACTTGGCCCATCTAGACCCCACTGATCCCATGACCAGAAGTCTGGCCTCTTGGACATCCTGAGGGGCTTTTGCCAGGGTCACCACAGAGACCTTTGAAGAAATGACACAGACAATGAGGTTCAGTCAGCCAGGCTAGTCCTGGCCCCGTGTGTCCCCAGAGATCAAAATAGGAGAATGAGAACATCTAGGAGGGGGGAGGGGACAGAGGCAGGGGACAGCTCTGCTGCCAGTCCAGCTGAGGGAGAGAAAGAAGGCTTGTCCCCCAGACTGGGGGACCACAAGAGCAGGTGCCGCCCCCCTGCAGGGTGGGGCGTGGCTCCCCCCCGCCCCCACAGGCCTCAGCTGCTTTCCTCCAGGACGTGGTATGGGAAGGAGAAAGAAAAGATGGCTACTCCAGTGGAGAACCAGCAACGGCACCCAAGGCACCCCTGGTGTGCAGTGGTGAGAAGGGCCTCTAGCTGTGGCCTTCCTCCCCAGTCTACCATGAGAAAAACCCCGCAGGCCTGAGGGAGGAACATCCCCAATCAACTGACCAGCATCGTCACAACGGTCAAGGTCATCTGAAAGAAGAAAAGCCAGTGTTGTAACCAGGAGGCCTTAAGGAGACTTGACCTTCATGGACCCGGTGTCCTGGGTGGGACGCTGGACCCAGGAAAGAACACTGGGGGAGACTGAGGAAGTCCAGGCAAGGGGTGGGCCTCAGTCAGTAACAGCATGCTCGGGTGGTTCACTGTGACCAGGGACCTCGCCGATTAGGATGGTAACAGTGGAAGAAGCCGTCCGAGTCATTGGTGAACAGGACCATGGACGCCCTCACCTCCAAACCTGGAAAGCAGTTAGAGGAGGAGCCCAGGGCCTGGAGAGTGAGCTACGTTGTCGCTGTGTCCGTACCTCCCTAGACCAAAGTGGCTGCTATGTTTCAGGTCCCGTGAGCATCACCAGATTGGCGTTGACATTACCAGGCTGTCAGAGGCTAACCAGCACCTTTAAGAAGCCTGGCAGCTGCCGGGCGCGGTGGCGCACGCCTGTAATCCAAGCGACTTGGGATGCTGAGTCAGGAGGATCACGAGTTCAAAACCAGCCTCAGCAACTTAGCGAGGCCCTAAGCAACTCAGTGAGACCCTGTCTCTAAATAAAATACAAAATAGGGCTGGGATGTGGCTCAGTGGCCGAGTGCCCCTGAGTTCAATCCTCGGTTCAAGAAAAAAAAAAGAAGTTGGCCGGCAGGAAACTGATCTGGCCTGCGAAATGCTATCTGTGAAGGTAACTAGCTGGGGGCCCCACCAGGGCTTCCCGCCCCACCTGGCCCCTGGTGAGTGAAAGCACATTCCTGGGTCCCTTGGTGCCTCCAGCCCTGGTGTGACCCAGGGCATTCGCTTGTTGCCACAAGCTTCAGTATCCCCACCTATCAAACCAGTGCAAAACAGGATTGTCCTGCAGGTTGGTACAGCGCCTTTAGGCAGAGGGTATATTTTATTCTACTTACCGAGGTGATGACCTAATTCAGGAGCCACAGGAATGGAAGCTTCCATTTGCCCCAGGGTGGATCGTGTGTCTCCAACCCCCACTGCATCCTCAGAGACCAGAAGAGAATCTGGCACATAGTAGATGCTCAGTAAAACAAAGGTCATTTGGTCGTGATTCCTGTTCTTGCCACTGGCTCCCTCACACATTCCACCTTCAACCACACCAGTTCATAGTCGATGCACATATCAGAAGTGGATGATCGCAAGAGTCTCTGGCCGTCGACCCTCAGAGCTCACTCCCTCTCTGATGTAAGAGAGGAGAGCAGACTCTCTCTTCCAGCTGCTGTCCTGGGACTTCCTGTGCTCGGGGCCGGGCTGATGGAGACGAGGAAAGTCCTGCGGTGAGCACAGCCTCCCTGGCACCATGGAACAGGGGCATGCATGCTTCCCCTACAGCTGTCCCGTGAACACGATGCTCCGAGCGACCTTCCTTTGGAAACCACTACAATTATTGGAGAGAAATTCAAATTCAGAAAGACCTTATTTGGAATGCATAGATAGTTCAAGAGGAAGGAATCCAAGGAGTCACCAAAGTGAAAGCAGAAAGTGCTAGAGAATGGGTACCCTGAAGGCTTCTGTTGGGATGGCGGTCCTATCCTCAGTCTAATTGAACCCCATCCAGACCACCAGGACCCCTGAGCAGGACAAGCAGGCATGTACCCGCCACAGGGGGGAGAACTGGCTTGTCTTGCCCACTCTTGGACTTGAATGGAGGGGAAAATAATATACTCACTCAAGACTTTGTAACCATAAACTAATCCTCACGTGGGCTTAGGGTCATAATTCTGTGATCCACAAGTCCTCGAAAGGAAAATTAAATTTAAAGTTGTCCCAGCTTGCTGGCGCACCATGGAAGCCAACAGAAGCCTTCTCTGGGAAACTGCCTCCATCTGCTTCGGAGAATTCTTACAAAGTCCTAAGAAACACAGCCTCTGCCCCCACCCCAAGGTCCCTAGAAATTGTTTTGTCGGGACTCCAGAAAGATAGAGAAAAGAAATATAAAAAAAGGAGGGTGGGGAGATTGAGAAGATCAAGTACATGTCTAATTAAAATTCCAGAAGGAGATGATGGAAAAAAATGGAGACAAGATAGTATTCGAAATGCTAACAGCTGAGACATTTCAACAATGTTTCGTAAGGCACACATTTTCTTACCCAGGAAGCTCTGCCTAGAATCTGATCCTATTCTTGGGTGGGAGGGTTGGAGCACAGAAGAAATATTTGTCTCTTTCTTATTTTGTAGAAAGTTGAAAAAAAAAAAAAACAGAAAAAGATGCTCTCATCCCACCAAGGAGGAGAGGTGGATAAAAGACTAAAAGACAGAATGACACTTTTGCTGAACTCTTCAGAGATCTGAGGTCGCAAGGCAGTCGAGCAATCAGAAATCCAAACGGGAACAAGCCCCTCCACCTAGAGTTCCAACCATCAGGCGAGAGGTGTAAAATAATTCTGCTTTAAAAATTTATTTTAATTGACGAATAACAATTGCATCTGTCAGGAATGGCATGATGTGTTGAAATGTGTCTATGTTGTGGAATGACTAGATCAAACTAATTAATATATGTATAACTTTATTTGTTTATTGTTGTTGAGAACACTAACTTTTTAACTTCAGGTTTTTTTATTTGTTTGTTTTTTGTTTTTTCTTTTTTTGGTATTGACTGAACCCAGGAGCCCTCTAGCGATGAGCTACCTACTCGACCCTTTTCAGTTTTTATTTGGATACAGGACTTTGCTAAATTGCTGAGGCTGGCCTTGAACTTGGGATCCTTCCGCCCCAGCCTCCTGAGCTGCTGGGGTTACAGGCACCAACACTGCGGTGGTAACTCTTAGAATCTACTCTTGGCAATTTTCAAGAATACAATATGTTGTTTTTAACTGTCCTCACCATGTTGTACAACAGATTTCTTGAACTTATTCCTCCTGTCTAACTGAAATTTTGTATCGCTGGACTAAAAATAACTACAATTAAAATGCTAAAAGATGTAGTGAGAAGGTGGAAAACACGCCGGAGTGGATGGAGAACTTCAGCTGAGATAAACTACGCGTCAATTGGGAATGCTGGAGATAAAGAAGACAGTGTCGGGGGTAAAGATTTTCTTTGAGAAGATCATCGCCAGTAGACTCAGCACAGCAAGATAGGAATCAATAGAAATTGCCCAATCAGAAACACAAAAAGGAAAGTCGAGAGAATGAGGAGGAGAGAGAGGGAGAGAGAGAGAGAGAGAGAGATTACAGTAAACGAGAGCTCAAGGACCCTATCAAATGGTCTCACATATGCATAATTGGAATCCCAGTGAAAATGGTTTTCAGAAATCAAGGAGAAATAAAGACTTCTTCAGACAAACAAAAATCTGAAAATTTCATTGCTAACACTCCTGCACCGCAGGTTTTTTTAAAGGAAGTTCTTGAGACAGAGGGATCATGACATGAGGTGGAAGTTTGAATTCACACAGCAAATAAAAACTCCAAAAGTGGCAAAAATGAAGATGAATATGAAAAAAATTTTTTTTTCATTTTAATCACTTCAAAAATAATTCTCTGCCTAGGAGAAAAGAGTAGAACTTCGGAGTTTATGCCATAGTAAAGTGCGATGTACGTGCACAGTTCAGGAGGCAGAAATTGAAACTATAATATAAAATGCTTACACATTAATTAGCACAATATGATTTGAAGGTTGTCAGATATTAAAGATGTATGTGAAAAACTTTGGGCAACCACTAAGACATTTTGTAAAAAGAATAACTAATAACCAACAATGGAGAAAAGTTGGAATAAACAAGTAAATAAAAATCAATCCTAAATCAAGCAGAAAAAGAGAGAAGATGGGAAAAACAGAAAATGTATAGAAATATGAAAAATGTAAATCAAACAATGTCAATCAAAACATCAAATCTAAATAATTGAAACTCACCAATCAAAAGGCAGATTATCAGATGGAATAAGAAAGCCAGACTCAACTATGTGCTGTCGGCAAGAAACATTCTTTAAGCATAGAGACATAAATAAGCTACAAGTTAAATGCTGGGAAAAGATGCACTCATGCAAACCACATACATGTTAAAGAGAACTAGAAAGGTTCTGTGAAAGGTAGTAAAATCAGATTCAGAACAGAGAATACTACCTAGATAAAGGAGGACTTTGCATGCCGATTAAGGGGCAATTCATGAAGAAGAGATAATAATCTTAGAGGTGCATGTCCCTAACAGCAGAACTTCAAGATACATAAAGTAAAAACCATTAGAGCTGAAAAGAAGTAAATCAATCCATATACATAGCTGCATCTCCAACATTCCCATCTCAGAAATTGGTGGGATTAGTAAATCAAATTAACAACATAGCAGACATAAACAGTATCAAGCAACTTGCTTATCTGATGTTTATGGAACATGCTACCAGCAACAGCCTGTGACATATTCTTCCCAAGTGCATGTGGAATATTCAACAGGATAGACTGTATTTTGGGCCACAAAACACATTTGAAAAGATTGAAAGTACACAAAATATATTCAATCACGGCTGATTTAAAGTGGAAATCAGTAACAGAAAGCTATCTGGATAATCAACCAATGTTTGAAATTAACACACTTCCAAGGAGTCAAAGAGGATGTTGCAGGGGCATTAGAAGATATTTTTGAACTGAATAAAAATAAGAACTCATGTATTAAAATTTGTGAGGTGCAGCTAACCCAATGTTTCAAGGGAAATTTATAACTGACGTACCAGCATTGAAAAAAAGAAGAGCTGTCTCAATTAAGTTTTCTATTTATTTTTTTTTAGTTTTTGGTACCAGGGATTGAACTCAGGGCACCTAACCACCAGAGTCACATCCCCAGCCCTTTTTATTTTTTATTTTGAGACAGGTTCCTGTTAAGTTGCCTAGGGCCTTGCCGTTTCTGGGGCTGGCTTTGAACTTGCATTCCTCCTGCTTCAGTCTCCTAAATCATTGGGATTCCAGGTGTGTACCCTGTGCCTGCCATCGATTAAGTTTTGACTGTAAGAAATAATTTTAAAAAGAGCAATTTAAACACACACAAAAAAAGAGATGGAAAGAAATAATAAAGATAATAGCAAAGATAATAAAATTGAAAAAATGGTTTAGAATGAGTATAATAACATGTTGCTCACTAAGAAAATCAAGCCATAGTCAGACTGATTTAAAAAAAAGAAGGGGGGATAGAAATTACCAACCACAGGAATGAGAGGGGAGACATCACTCCAGACCCTACAGACATGAAGAAGACAATAAGGAAATACTATGGACAACGCTATGCCAATACATTCGGCATCTTAGATTAAGTAGACATATTTGTTGAAAGATACAAATTTCCAAAACCTATTGAAAAAGCAACAGATATGCAGAATAAATTTGTATCCTCTAAATTAAAAGCATCATTAAAAAACCTTCCCACAAGGAAAACTGTGTGGGGGAAGCATGTGTGTACCTCGTATGCGTTAGGCCTTGAATTCAATCCCCAGTCCTGCGAGAAAAGGAAATGGAAGAAAAATAAACACTTTCCAATTTATGAGACCAGTATCCCACTAATATTGAAGTCAGATATGTGACAAGAAGACACACACACATTCAACACTACAGGAGGCTACAGATGAAGCCTCAGAGTTGGCGGCAGAGCAGACCAGGACCCTGAGGATGCCACGGGAAGCCCTTGCTGTTACTGAGGATGACCACACCAGGGTCCCCACCACTGCCCGGGGCCAGTTTCCCATCAGCTCCTTCGTGCTTTCCCACTCTCATGCAGCCAAAGTGCTTGGGATTCTAAAAATATATTGAGCTGCAGTTACAGCAGTGTTTAAAGAAAAATGGTAGCAAGTCATTTAGGAGGTGAGGTCAGAATTACTACATCCTTCCAGGACTCAAAAAGATTGGAAAGGTGTCTGCGAACCTAAGCCAAGTATGCATATAAAATAGCTGGAATAACTCCTAAACACAATAGGCGGATATGCACATAATTCCCAAGGAGATGGAAAAACAATAAAAAAAAGGACCCTTCAAAGAAAGGCAAAAAAAAAAAAAATCCAGACAGAAAGTGTGTAAAAGGTAAAAAAATTCCAGATTATGCCAATCATCATAATAAATGGAAATGAATTTTATTTTTGAATTAAAAAGCCTGGAGTATTAGTCTGGTTTGGTTTTTGTTCTCTTCAGTGCTGAAGATTGAACCCATGACCTTGTGCATGCTAGGCAACTGCCCTACTGCTGACATTCCCAGTACCCACCGCCCCCTTTTGTAAAAATTTTGACACAGGGTCTTGCCAAGTTACCCAGACCTACCTGGAACTTGCAATCCTTCTGCCTCAGTCTCCTGAGTAGCTGGGATCACAAAAGTGTGCCACCACACCTGGCTTAGCCTGATTTTTAAAAAAAATCTAACTAAAATGGTTTAGAGGAGACAGAAAAAAACATGAGGTTTTGAAGGCCAAACACAAAAGTTAAAGTAAAAAATAAAAAGGAAGACAATGTAACAGGAAAATACCAAACAGAAGCATGCTGGCTTGGCTGCATTGATATCAGATAAAATGAATTTTAAGACAAGTATTATTAAAAAGAAAAAGAATTGCTACAACATAATAGAGGATATAATTCGTCAAGAAAATCTAACGATTCTAAACTGTCATGCACCAAAAACAAAGCTCAACCTATGTAAAATAAAAATTGACAAAACCATGAGAAGCAGAAAAATTCTCAATCACAGTGAGAAATTTTTAATACACCTATCTCACTTATCGATCAAGCAGACAAAAAACTACCAAGAATATAGAAAACTTGAACTGCACGAATGAGAAAGTTCGCATGATTATATGTAGAAAATTGCAGCCAATGATAGGAAGACGCAAATTCATTCCAAAACATGCATGAATTAGAAGAATTGACTATATGCTAGACCATATGGCTGGCCTCAACAAATTCTGGTGGTGTTACATTCAAGTAAGAGATTCGATAAGAAAATATACCCGTTAAAAATCCATATATCTAGACAGTTAAAAAGACCTCACGCCAGGTGTGGTAGTGCACACCTGTAATCCCAGCAACTCAGGAGGCTGAGATAGGAGGATGGCAAGTTCAAGGCTAGCCTGGGTAACTTAGCCAGGCCCTGTCTCAAAATGAAATAATAAGGACTGGAGATGTGGCTCAGTGATAGAGCACTTGTATAGCATGAAAAAAGACCTGCGTTCCATTTCTAGGGGCAGAAAGAAGGAAGGAAGGGAGATTCCTTACAAGACTAATCAAAAGAAAATAAAGAAATAGTGGAGAGTGGAGGAAAGAAAGAAAAAATAGCAATATTATGAAAAACTTTGTGATAAATCATGAAACTTAGACAAAATGGATAAATTCTAGAAAAATACAACTTTCAAAGAAGCAGTGGAGAACCTGGAGAGTCTCATGACCTTTAAAGAAATTGAATTATAGGTTTAAGATCTTCTAGGAAGAAAAAACTAGGTCCAAATGATTTATCGGCAATTTCTGCCAAATGTTTTAGGAACCACTCTTCCAGGTAATAAAAAAGAAGAAACCTGCCCCAGATCATCTGAAAGGCTAGCATAATTTTAGTTCCAAAGCTAGACAAGAATAATATCAGCAGGGGGGAAAACCAACCTATTCTCATGCAAAAGGTGCATTAATCAGAATAGAGGGGATCATTTTGTAGCAGCCAATTCCAAAACTTCAGTGACCTTGCTTGGTCAAGGTTTGTTCTCTCCCAGGTCACACTGTGTTGCAGTATGGGCAGCTCGACTCCACACAGTGACACAGGGATCCAGGCTGCCTCCTCCTTGTGGCTACACCACCCACAGCATGTGACTTCCAGAGTGGCCACTACTGCACAAGAACAGTCTGGAAAAAATTATGTGAGATGATTTTAACATCCATGCATTGGAGCGACTCACACTATGGTTATAGGCTGACTTTTGTTCCCCCAAATTCCCATATTGAAGTCCTGACCCAGTGCCTCAGAATGCAGCTGCACTTGGAGACAGCATCTCCAAGAGACTTGGGTCTCTGAAGGGATGATTTAGGCTCAACGAGGTCATATGGTGGGCCCTCATCTAACAGGACCCAGTCACGTATGTGCACAAAAGAAAGTGGGCGTGAGGGTGTAGTGGGAAGGTGGCCATCAGGAGCCAGAGGAGAGAGACCTCAGAAGACACCTGACCAGCTAGCTCCTTGATCTTGGACTTGTCACCTCCACGACTGTGAGAAGATGGACTCCCGTTGCTGAAGCCACCCCATCTGCAGAGCCTTGCAGGGCAGTCCTAGCGACTAACACACCCTTGACTCCTGCAGTCGGGAACCCAGCCACAGGGGCCCAACCTAACTGCAAAGGAGGCTGTGACACTCCACCCTGTGCCTGGGAAAAGGAGATGGTGGGCTAAACACGCTGGGTGGTCTTCGCCACATGAACAAAGATGTCAAAGTCCCTAAACAAAATATCACCTAGGAATCAATGAGAAAAAGAGACCCCAAGAGAATAGTGAGCAAAGGCATGAATAAGCATGTGCTAGGAGAAACGGCGTCATGGCCCAGGAGCAGAGGGACAGTCCTGACTCCTTCCATTGCAGCTGGAGTGGTCCCCAGAGCAATAGCGTTGGCCTTGACTGGGAAATGTCAGTGATCAGAAAAAACGTAAGAAAGAAAGAAAGAGAAAAACCCGACTGAGATACCGTCTCACACCCACCAGGCAGGAAAGTTGTCAATGTCAAAAGATGATGACAAGCCACATCAATGTTCACAGCAGCTCAATTCACAATAGCTAAGCTATGGGACCAACCTAGATGCCCTTCAACAGATGAATGGATAAAGAAAATGTGGCATATATCCACAATGGAATATTACTCAGCCATAAAGAAGAATGAAATGATGGCATTTGCTGGTAAATGGATGGAACTGGAGATCATCATGCCAAGTGAAATAAGCCAGTCAAAAAAAAAACCAAAGACCAAATGTTCTCTCTGATATGCGGATGCCAAGCTACAACAAGGGAGGGCGGGGAGGGGAAAAACAGAAGTTTATAGGATTAGACAAAAAGGAATGAGGGAAGGGAGGGGCTGGGAATAGGAAAGAGAGTGGAGTAAACCAGACACCACCTTCCTATGTTCAGATATAAATCCACGGCCAGCGAAACTCCACATCCCGCACAACCACAAGAATGGGATCCTAATTGGAATGGTGGACTCCATGTACGTGTGATATGTCAAAATGCACTTGATTATCATGTATGTCCAAAAAGAAAAAGAAAATAAAAGCACCTGTCCCCATCCTCCATCTGGGGAGAGAGGCAGTGGCAGAATCTTCTGGAGAAGAGTTTCCCAGATGATTGTAAAACTGGATGCGTGCTCACCCCGGGCCCCACAATCCCACCCATGGCTGTACACCTAGGTACTCAGGAATGCTTCTCAGACTCTCACGTGCACAACTTCTTGTGGAAATGGAGGTTGTGACTCAGTGGTTCTGGAATCGGACCCTGAGATTCTGCCCTTGATAAGGCTCCTACTCTGGGGACCACACCTGGGTGGCCGACAGGCGTGGTGTAAATCAGTATTTACAGCCACATTCATCGTGACCCAAATCCCAAACTTCCTACCAGCAGGGGCCTGGGCCAAAAAATCGCGGTGTATTCATATGCTGGAATATTATTGAGAAGTGGAAATGAATGAACCGCAAGTTCTCACATTAAAAATGGATGAATCCAACAAATATATTGTTGAACAGAGGAAGCAAGGCAACCGGGGAAGATGTACGGTAGGATTCCATTATGCTATCAAGTTCAAAGCCGAGGCTGAGCTAAACAATGCGCTGTTTAGGAATACCCGCGCGCCTGGCGAATTGATGAGTGTGAAGCTCAGGGTAGCGGGGAGCTCGGGGAGGGGGAGAAGGATGTGGTGCTGAATGAACACTCGGGGGACTTCTCCGGGACGGGTAATGTACCAGTGCTCGGGCTCCCTGTGAATAGATGGGTGTTTTAGTTTATTATTATTCTTTAAACTGTATGTATACATTTCGAACACTCTTTAGAATAAAAAGCTAGCAGGAAGTCTTTTTGTTCTGAAGTCCCAAGTGACTCGTAAAATAAACCTCATGAATTATAAGAAGTCTAAATTTGGAGAATCAAGGTCTGTTCGCACCTCCGAGGGAAAACACACACTATCCTCGATTTGCAAGTCATGTGAGATTGGACTCCGAAAGCAGATCCTCAGGGACATGCTCTCTCTTCACCCTAAGCCTCCCGGCAACTGGCAAGAGGCTGGAAGGAGCAGAACTACAGAGGAAGTGAGGGGTCTCTCCCGGCCCAGGAGCCTCAAGGTGCTGACCTGGGGCAGGGGCTGGGACCCAGGGCTCCCACTCCCTCAGCTCCAGAACTCTCCTGGGAAGCCCACCTTCCCTCTCTGGAGATCCCATCCACCTGCCCTCGCCTGCCTTCCAGGGGACACCCCACCTGCTCTCTCTGGGAGCCCCCGCCAAGGCTTCTGTCTCTTGAGTCTCTGGTTCTCGGTCCAAAGCCACAACCTTTCAGACAGGTACAGGCTTCTCCCTCCTCCACGCCACTGGGACCCCTGCACAGCAGCGGGCCTGCCACCTACCAACCAGCGCAAGAGAGAGGAGCCGGTGAGACTGGGTCTCAGCTGCGGAGAGGGAGATATAAATACATCTCCGTGACTATTAATGTCAATAATATTAGAGCAATTATTTCAAGACTAGTCAGATTCAATAAAAGCTAGAGTAAACAAGCCCGGAGCAGCCACCAGGTGGGCGCCGTGGGGTGCGCACAGCTGGCTGGCTGCTGGGAGTCCTGCCTTGGCTGCTGGGGCTGGCGAAGGACTGCCCCACCTCCCAGGCCCTGATCCCTCCAGGGTCTGAGCGCACAGCTCCTCCGCAGGCCGCTGAGTCCACGTGCTATTCACAGGGGAGGCGCCCAGGGTATGCAGTCTGGCTCCACAGCCCACCTCCCCCAGTCCCCAGAAGGCCAGCTTCCCCTCTAGCACTTCTCAGCGCTTCGGAATTATCCCCTTAAGTGCCCAGCTTCTCTCCAGAGTCTGAGCTCCCCGGACACAGACCAGGAATCCCCAGAGCCTACAGCAGTGTGCAGGGCAGAGCAAGGCTCCACAAACGTGAAGCTGGGCCATCAGGAACGGCTTGACCCAGCCGTTTGGAAGTCGGATACCTCAGTGGCTTACAAATATAGAGGTGAAGGGGAGCGGGCGTGGGGTTCTTCCACTAACTGGCTCCGTCACTCTGGATGAGTAACTCAACCACTCTGAGCACCACTTTTCTTATATTTAAAATGCAGATTGCAATCATCTTTGCCTTTTAGGGTCATGAGGATTACTAGAGAGGCTGAACGTCAACCAAAGTATGAGTACCTGGCCTAGGTGACAAGTGTGTCATTATTTCTGACCATGACGGAGGCAGTCCAGTGGGGTGGATAGGAGCCAGACTTCCTGGGTTGGAGTCCTGGCTCAACCCCTGTCTAGCTGTGACCTTGGGTGACCTTGGGTGGACTGGGTCTGGTCTAGGGTGAGGCAAATGAGCCACCTATGGAGAAAGTTCAGGGACACCCCTAGAGGACATGTCACTCTCTGTCTACAGTGATGGATGAACGTCAGCTACTTTGATCACCCTGGAATGGTGGTGTATGTAGCGGACTATTCTGATGCTGCATGGAAAGAGCAAAGCCCAGCCCACAGGGAGACAGATGCAGGAAGACGCCCTTGAACGCTTCCACGTCTGGGGAAACCGCGACGGGAGCCGGAGACTTTCCTGGAGTGCCCTGAATCTTCTGAACTCCACTGTCCTGGACTCAGCTTCTGTTCCTTGCAAATTAATCCTAGTAATAGAAGCTGCCAGAAAGGAAGCTGGGAATCAAGTCCAAGAGACCCTGAAGGCCACGTGAAGAAGCTCCGACTGGGGTTGGCACTGGCCGCTCCATTTTTTGATCTGGCCGTTGCCACTTGGGAGATCACATGCACCAGGACACTCTGTGCTGCTGAGACTTCGCTCCCCCTCCTCCCCAGCCAGACTCCTCTTTCATCCAGGCACAGAAGTGAAAAAGAGCAGAGGGTCACAGGGGCCTTCCTGTGCAGAGACTGTGAAGCATCCTGCGACTGGCTCCTCTCCAGGCAGGCAGAGACGCTCGCTGTCCACTTTATTCTTAAAAAGGATAAAGCGCCCTCCTTCCCCGCAGCACTGACCTGGGACTTTAAACAAATTTGCATGGAACGCCCCGCAGCAGCCGCTCCTGAGCTCCACCATGGCCTGTATATCTTTTCCTGGGGCCTTTCTGGCTGAATTTTAAAGAGGGTTTTGGAGAGCATGCCATGACAAGGGTCCTGCAGAGTCCACTAAATCACAACGCACAGAACGGAGAGGGGGCTCTTTCTTCTCCCCCACAATGATTTGCCCGCCCCGGTTCCATGATTCACCCAGCAAGAGCGACGCAGGAAATCTGAAACTTCCCATCCCCGATTCCTCCTCCCAAGACATCCCCCTCCATCTTTTTCTGCCCCCACCCCCATCTCCCTTCCTTCTTTCCTTTTTCTCCATAATAAAAAAATAAAGCAGACCCGAGTGCATCTAAATCCCTGGCAATTGCTGGAGAGGGGGCCAGCCAGACGGATTGACTAAGTGGATGCAAATTCACTTACCGGGGATTTTCAGGGGAAGGAGGCGCCCTGCCACGATATTGCTTTTCTCATTACCAAATGGGGCCTTTGCTTTGTAATTTGGCAAAACTGTCAAAACAATCCTATGTGGGAGGCGGGATGGTGTCAGCATGCTGCCATCCCAAGAGACAGATCTCAGTAGCAGCTCTAGGCACCTCCACGCAGGAATGTGCTCTGTGGGGGTCCCAGGGGCTGTCATGGCCAGAGAGGGGTCAGCTGCACATGGAGCCCAGGGAGAACCCAGGGCTGAGCGGCCTAGTCCTCCAGGTTTCCTCAGCTGCCAAACGCCCCCAGGGAGACCTGTCTCTGGACCACCCAAGGGGCTGTGGGAAAAGCACCCCAGGGACCTCACACCATCCTATGCCCTCTTCTGGGATTTCACAGGACCCGGCTCTCTGCAGCTGTCCATGGACTCTGGACCCAGAACTTAGAATGAATATATACCTGTCGGCCCCCCAGGCAAGTCATGTGGCCCAGCAGGACTCCTCCTTTGCAGGAGAAAGTTGTTCACATCTGCCAAGGTGCCTCTCAAATCTCCAGTTGTAGGCCTTCTGAGGCAAGACACGTGGAAACACGTTTTAAGAGATTCAGAGTGGGCCGTTCTGAAAAGAAACGTCTTCCTGCTGTGATGGGGGGTTACAAATGGTAGAAAATCAAGTTTAGCTCAAGTGCATTGGTTCCAGCAACTGGGGGGTGTTCATCTTCTATGGCTGCAGTGTTAGCCTCAGACTTAAGTGGCTTAAAACAGCACCGATGGTTCTGGAGGTCAGGAGTCCGAACACGGCTAAAATCAACACATCGGTCAGCCGGGCTTCCCCCTGGAGACGGTAGGAAATGATGCACCCCTCGGCTCTTCTGGTGTCTGAGGATGCCCACGTTCCTTTGCCTGTGGCTCCCCTCTGGCAATGTCATACCTCTGTCACAAACTCTGCTTCCTCAGTTGCGTCTGCTTCTCTGACTCAGACCTTTCTGCCTCCCCTTTGTGATCACGCTGAGCCCAAGAGAGCAGCCCAAGATCATCTCTCCACTTCCAGATCTTTAACTCGATCACATCTGCAATGTCTCTTTCCCCATGCAAGGTGACATTCACAGGTTCCAGGGGTGAGGATGCAAACAACTTTTGGGGCCACCCTTCTTCCTATCACACGGGGATTGGACTTCAGACCTGGCTGGATTTAGGGGCTAAAAGTATCATCTGGGTCTTTCTCTTATCTCCACCTCTGTACTCTGCTTCCTTTGTATTAGTCTTATTCTCTATTCCATTTCAAAGAGCCTTCCTCCTGCATCCAAGGGACATGCTGCCCGTAGCCCTACATCATGGTATGTCAGATAGTAGATAGCTCGGGAAAAAAATAATCCTTCCCCTCCCCTCTTCAGGTCCGTCCCTTGATCCAATCACTAGTCTCTATGTAGATCCTTTGAATAAATGAAGCTCCCTGGGAGGCTTGGGAAGACAGATGCTGAGAGGGAACAAAGCATCCTTGAGCTTGCCAGGGCAGGGCTGGGCCACCTTGCTTGTGCCGTAACCAGCAAACACCCACACTCTGATCCAAGCTGGAAATGCTGGACACATCAGCTACAAAGCGCCCTGGCCACAGAGTCTGGTCAATAGCTCTGTCACTAAGGACCAGGCAACCAGAGGCAAGGGCTCCTGGAAGGTGTCCCATCCACTGGCCTCATCCCCACCATCCTAAAGGACAAGGGTCTCCCTCCTGTGTTGGGATGATAATTTAGGGTAATTGCATTCCTGCTGGGCTCCAGTTGCAGCAGTTAGATGGTCTGGGTGTGCTAATGCTCACGTTTGCACAACGGCAGCAGAAACAAGAACCTGGGTCCCATTTAGGAGCACAGCTAGGGTGATCTGGGTCTGGGCTGGCCAGGGACCATCCTGATCTGCACCTGCTGCCCTGATGGAGGGAATTGCTCTCCTCTGCACTTTTAAAGGGTCTGTTGAAATGACAGGTGTAATGGTGTCCCTAAGGTTAGCAGAAGTAGAGAAGAATTTATTTTCCCCTTGGACTGTTTACTCCTGAGCCAGGAGCCCAGGGAGATCCACTCATCACAGTTGCTGGTCATCCTTATGCCAACTTACAACCCAGGAATAAGAGGCTCTGCGGTAAGTCCTCACCCTGGATGAGCAAGGCCCTGGCCTCTGGCACCCAGAATGAATGAATGAATGAATGAATGAATGAATGAATGAATGAATGAAGTCCAAGAAAAAACACATTCTTCCTGTTACAGGATGCTGGGAGCCCCCAGGTGGCTTTCCGGTGGCTGTCCCCAGGCTCTACTCAGTACCTGAATCAACTAGGCCTGTTTGCAGTGCTGGGGCAAAGCACTCTACCAACTGGGCTATGTCCCCAGCCCACGCCCTGACTTTCTCACTCCTTCTCCCAGCTGTGACTCTCCTTTGCTCTAGGAAGAGTTTTTACAAATTTCTTTGAATTTATTTATATGAATACTGTGTTAGTGAGCTTTCCGTTGCCTTGAACAAAACTCCTGACAAGAACAACTTAGAGGAGGAAATGCATATTTGGGGCTCAAGGTTTCAGAGTTTCAGTCCATTGTTAGCTGAATCCTCAGCTCTGGGCCCGAGGTGAGGCTGAGCATCATGGTGGAAGGAGATGGCTGAAGAAAACTTCAGCTCCTGGCAGCCAGGAAGCAGAGAGAGACAGGGGAGCCAGGGGCAGAATATAATCCCCAAGGACACACCCCCGTGGGGACCCACTTCCTCCAGCCACATCCCACCTGCCTATAGTTAGTAGTTCTTTCAAATTCTTAATCGATCAAACGGGTCACTCCACTGACTCAGTCACAACTCTCATGATCTAATTGTTTCTCCTCTGAACATTCCTGCATTGTCTCTCCTGAGCTTTTAGGGGACACCTCCTACCCAAAGCAGAGCAAACACCTACACCTCTGTAGAAATGCACAAGTGTGGTCACGTGCATGATTGTGAGCGTGAGTGTGTGAGTGTGTGTGTGTGTCCTCTTATTTTTCATTTTTCTTGTTAGTTTGACTTTCTTATCTTTCTCTACCCTCCACTCACAGCCACAGGAAAACCACGTTAACGTCCAACTAGGGTCCTTCATACTCTTTCTTCCTGATTGCATTACCTTTATAGATTAGGTTGTTCCTTCCTATCCAGGGGTGATTGGTTCCAGGACCCCTTGCAGATGCCAAAGTCCTCGATGCTTAAGTCCCTTGTATAAAACCTAATCTAGGCACCTCTCCTGCCTACTGTCATCCCTACATACTTTTAATACCTAGCGCGCTGTGAATGCCACACACTGGGTTGTTATGCTGTGCTTTTTTAGGAAATAATAACCCAGGGGGAAAAAAAAACTGTATGTGTTCAGCATAAATGCAGTTAAATTTTTTTTCTCTCCAAGTTTGGCTGAACCCACGGAAGTGGAACGGTGGACTTGGAGGGCCTGATGCACACGCGTACTCACACACACGTGTGTGTACACAGCTGCTCACACAGGTCTCCAGGTGTTCACCAAGACACATCCACGTACTTACATGCATAGACAGGGGGACGTTGGTCACGGTCTGTTTTGCTGAATTGTCTGGCATTGAGTTCCTTGCGTCTTGCTTTTCTCACTCGACAATACCTGGGGAGCAGGCTGGTGAGAGCCCACTATGATTCATGCTCCCAGATCTCCAGTGTGAATATCCATTTTGTTTCTCCAGGAGAAGTTTCCCATGTTCACCAAGACGCTGAGATGACATGCTTTTGCACTCATGCTTCTGATTCAAGGCGTCTTTAAGAGCAGGTGTCCACTCAAGCAAGGAATCAGCTGCCACGGTTTTCCAAAATGTCCCACGGACCCGCCACCAGAGCAGTAGGCTGTGCTTAGTTCCATACGCGTTGGATCACAGTTGCCTTTCTCCTCTCCTACTGGTGTTTGAGTGTGATGTGGGATCAGGATGACAGTCAAAGGCCGGGTCCCCCCAGAGGAGGCACCTCACTACATCAGAGGGCTCTATCCTTGGAGCAGACCGACATGCTTCCAATGTGGCCTCACCCCTTGCAAGTGGGGAGCTCTGGATAAATACCCACCTTCTCCAGCCCCCGTTTTCTTGCCCTTAGAACTGAATCTGGCACCATGCAGAGAGTTTAGTGAGAAGGTGCTTGCCATGTCTGCGCCCAGGGCCCCCAGCCCAGGTGGCTCTGCCCCACCCACGAATCCTGAGTCCTGTTGGGACTTGAAGGGGAGAAGTTCAAGCCCATCAGCCACAATGCAGGAGGTGAACAGCCCAAGACAGAGAGGTGAATAGGAAGGAGCAGTGCTGTAATAATCGATGCCTGTACGAGGCAGGGGGGCTAAGGCAGCTCGGTGTTGGCAACTTCCAGAGCTCGGAGAGCCAAGCAGAGAGGCCAGGCAGGAGGAGACCCGGGGTGAGACACTGACCTGCAAGCCGGGAAGAGGGTGCTCACCCACCAAGTACAAACGTGTGGCACCTTGATCTTGACTTCTGGCTCCTAGACCATGAAAAATGAGTGTCTGCTGTCTGAAGGCTCCGTCATGGCACTTTGTCACAAAAGCCTGAGCTGACTGAGACTCTTTGGGATCCTGGAAGCAAAGCCCAAGAGGGCACCCAGAGTTGAGTCCTGTAGCCCACACCAGCTCCCTGCTCCTCTGGTGGCATGCTCCCAGGAGACTGTGGCCAAAACCACTGGAGAAGCATCTGGGGTACTAATGGGGCAAGAGAGCCCAGGAAAAGTTCTTACTATCTGCGGAAAAATTGAGAGTGGACAGTGACTTCCGGGTGGGAAAGCAGGGCACCCCCTCATTCACACCAAATACTGATGGCTAAGTTTCAAAGTCTGGCCTCAAGGCCAGCATTTACTACCCAAAGCCCCTGAGAAATGGAGGAGTCCTCAATTCTAATTCGCTTCCTCTTGGGAGCCTTCTCTGCGTCCTGTCCCCAAATGCTGGTCCCCAGCATCCGTCACTCACACCCTCCCCACCCTCAGCATCACCAAGAGCCTGAGGAGGAGCCACACGACTCACCCAGGACCTGGAGCTCTTACTTGCAGCCTCCTTGCCACTGAGCATGGTGTCTTGCACACAGTGGGTGCTTTACATATAGCGGGAGATGTAGATTTCACATAGTAGATGGAGAACGCAGGCAGATGAGGAGAGAGGCTGGGAACCAACCTTGGCCTGGATTGGAGGAAAGTATGAGCCCTCCCTCAGCCCTTGCTGAATGGGGAACCCAGAGTCCCACGGGGCAGGGGGGAGCCATCCCTGTTAATTACTCAGACGGGGCGGGGGCTCCATTCATCCATCACAATCTCCAAAGGGGAATCGCATTAATGGTCAGTCCTGCTGTTCTTCCCCCCGAAGGTAAGAAGATTTATTGCCCAAACTTACATTTTATCGCGCACAACCGAATAAAAATGATCGATTTCCCTGCCCGCCTTACAGCATCCTTCCACAGTTATTAAAGTCTCTAAAAATGTTTTCTTTAAAAAAAGGTCTAAAGAAAGAGAGGTGGAAGGAGAGAGCAACCCAGCAGAAGCTGGGAAGTGCCGTGTGGTGAGGGCCATCCGTCTTGTCAACTCCGGGCCACATAACCTTGATGTCACTATATTTTCTGCTCATACCCAAATTTACAATTTGCCAGCCAAGGAGATGGAAATGCCAACCACCCCCCCCCCGTGGAGGTGCATGCTGGGAGATTCTTAAAAAGTCTGGAGACAGAAGCGTCCCACTTCTGAAAACCTCTGGAAGGCACTGAGCCCCCGTGGACTCTCAGCAACTTTCCCCAAAGTGGGAGAATCTGACCTGCCAGGGCGGGAGGCAATCAATCCCAGGGCCCCGCACACCTCCTGCCTAGAGCCCCTTCTCTCGCTCATGGCAGGTTTCCCTTTTGGAGGGTTGGAAATTTACCTGTGCAGGTAGGATATGGGAGACCCAGAAACACAGACAGGCAAAGTAGGCAAAAGGGGGTGCATGAATCCCAGGAAGGAGCCAGCTACACCCAGCCCTGTGGAGGTGCCAATGTGCACCCGAGCAGGCTGATGGGCAGGTAGACACCACTGGTTTGGGTTCCAACAGTTTCCAAGAAACTTGGGTTCACCATTTTGGAAATTTAATTTTGCTACATGACAAGTAACACAATTATAGCACTCATTTCCCTGGTATATTGTTAATTCAGATCTCTCTCTCTCTCTCTCTCTCTCTCTTTCTCTCTCTCTCATACACACACACACACACACACACACACACACACACACACTGGGTACTTCCTCTAGGTGTCTAATGAAGTCTGCTTACTTGACAATGGTAAAGTGATGTTTTAAAGCTCAGCATCCATTGCTAGGTCCGTCTGGCTCTTTCCAAACCAGTGCTGGTTAATCAGGTCTTCCCAGACTTGCTTCTGGATGAATCTAGAACCTGCCCTTTGCTCACAGCCCAGTGGTACCCAGGCAACTCCATGCTGACTCCCCGCATGCTAGATGGGGTTCTGGGCCCTGGCCTCCCTGGGAGCTCCTCCACCGCCCAGGTTTCCCGTGCTCCTGGTTGAGCCTGCTGTCTGGGAGGGTTTTCCCCGTGTGGCCTGGAAGACAGCCACGAATCTGTCTCGGGCCATTTGCCTCGGGCTCCCTGTGCCAACTTTAACAGACACTTCCATCAGGCCCGACTTGCCAACGATCTATAAGCCATTAACCAGGCAATATCAGACCTCCCCGGCTCGGCCTCCTCTGTGGGGACGCATGCAGAAGAGAAGGAGGAGATGCCAGGGGAAGAGGTGCCGAGGCTGGGGCACAGCAGCTGCTTCTCCTGGTCCCGTCAGGAGCCCCAGAGTCACACAGCATCTGCCCATCACTTACCCTGCTAGACCTGCCAGCCTGGAGAGAGACGGTGGGGGTTGGGGGCCAGGTGCCAGGGTCCAGACACCTGCAGAAATCCGGTCTGCCGTCATGGACACACCCCTGCTCCAGGGGCCCCTCATGTCCAGTCTGAATTTCCTCTGGAGCACGTGTCCCAGGGAATTCCATCTGCAATGTAAGAATGAAAGATAAGAGTGACAACGACAGCAGCTAATGCCAAGCTCACTTCCCACGCCCCAGCTCTTCCGATCCTTGCAGCACCCGGTGAGATGGATGCGGTCGTTACGCTCACTTTGCAGAGCAGGGAGCCGGGGCATGGAACTCCTGGGATGGTCCCAGGTCTCACAGCCGGCAAGGGGCAGAGCCAGAGTCTGACCAGACTGCTTGGCCCAGTACCTGGGCTCTCAGCCGCTGTTCCTCTTGCCTCTCACAGTGGCTGGGAGGACAAAGTCAGAACGGGCTGGAGAAAACCAGCCCAGAGTAGGTACAAGAGTCATGGCTTCCTGACTGGCGGCTACTGCACTGGGACACCTGGCCCCAGCCAGCGGTCAGAGCCCCACCTGCAGCTCCCAGCTGTGCCAAATAGCCATGCCAAGGGGACTGCTCTCCAAAGTCCCTGTGTGCCAATCATCCCTTCTTACACAGCGCAGATGGGATGGGATTGGATGGGATGGGATGGGATGGGATGGGATGGGATGGGATGGGATAGGATGAGAAAGGATGGAAAAAGATGGGATGGGAAGGATGGGATGGGATGGGTTGGAGAGGAATGGGATGAATGGGATGGGATGGGATGGGATGGGATGGGATGGGATGGGATGGGAAAGGAGGGGATGGGATAGGATGGGATGGGATGGATAGGATGGGATGGGATGGAGAGGGATGGGATGGGATGGGAAACGATGGGATGGGATGGATGGGATGGGAGGGGAGTGACAGGGTAGAGTGAGATGGGGTGGTGGCATGGGGTGGGAGGGGATGGAGAGGGAAGGGATGGGGTGACATGGGATGGGATGGGGGGAAGGAAGAGATAGATGGGGTGTAAGGAGATGAGATGGTAAAGCAGAAATGTCTGGAAATGGGATGAGGGGTGGTGAGGAGGAGACGTCTGACACCACCTACACTCCCCAGTCACCCCCTTCTTTCTAGAAAGCCTCAGATAGCCATAGAAAAGACATCCTTCTGGCTACACGTGGCAACTCCTATAGCAGTTGGTACCCCTGCCACAGACCCCAGACCAGAAAAGCTCCATTCTGGCCGAGTGGGCAAGCACTCCCGCCCCCAGAGTGCGACTCCAGAAGCTTCTCCCCGTCTCTGCCCCAAGACTTGCGCCCAAACCTACCTGAACTCCCTGTCCCTTTAAGGTCCACTCAGACCCCATGGCTGCCAAGGAACCTTCCCTGACACTCCCTTCCTCTCATTCCCAACTCTGTTTCGAATCTGTCACCCAATTTAACACTTGCTTCTGCGTGACACCGGATCGATCTTCAATCTCGTAATCCAAGCTGCAGCATGCAGCCCACCTGGCGCCCCGAGACAACATCTCCACATTTAGGAAGCAGACTCGGGGACCCGGAGCATCCACCTTATTTTATAAATCCAGAAAGAGGGGCTCAGAGAAGTGAAGAAACGTGCCTGGTCCCCTCGGCTGGAGAGCCCAGAGCTGGAGCGCCCAGCACAGCACCCTTGCTCTCGTCACATGGTGCAGGGATCTTGGTTGGGGTTTTACTAAAAGCTGGCCCCTGGGCAAGGACTGAGTGCCAGCTGTTTACTTGGGAGCCCCAAGAGGTTGTGGAGAAGTGAGAGAGAGATGGAGGAGAGGCCGTGGCTGAGGACTTAGTGAACAGGTCACCTCCACGGGCAAAGGCAAGCGGCTCCACCCTTGGGGCCTGCGAGGGCAGCAGAGCTCCCTAGGAAGCGGGGTCCTCTCTCCAACAGCCCCTTTGGCCATTGATTTCAGCGTTTCCTGCCTGCCCAGCGGGTCCCCTCCAGGTGCCTCTGGGCTGTCTTGGGGTGCATAGGCTCCCCCATGCCCCTGTGAACTGTCCGCCAACGCTGGGGGAGCGCGGGAGGAGTGGCCCACATGGTCAGCCACGGCCAGTGAGAGGAGAACGGCACCTCACTTCCTCCCACACCTGCATTGATGCTCTTTTGGCTGCTCCAAGATCTCAGATGACAGGCAGGTGACCCTCTCCCCACCCAAGAGTGCAGACCGTCAAAGGGACTCCGAAGGACCTCGGGACAAATGCAGTGTCTGATGGCTTTGGGAGGACACCTAAGGGACGCAGGACACCACAGCTCCCAGACTGGATCCTGACAGTCTCCTGGCTCCTCCTGCCAGTCCCTCTGGCTGGGCAGCCTCTGTGCCAGGCTCCGGGCTCCTCCCACCTGTGGAGGGGAGACTGGGACCTGGCAGGCTAAGTGACGGGCTCTGTGTGCCCGGCTCTCACAGGGGCTTGTGCTCCCTGTGCAGACGGCCATAAAGAGGTGATCCAGGCAGCAAGGGCATCAGATGTCCCCCTGGCTCCCACACGCTTCTCCCCAGGCAGGGCATGCTCCAAGCTCAGGGGGCAAAGCTGCTCCTCATTTTCACCTCCTGTCCTTGGTAGGAGCCAAGCACTCACCTCAGCCTGCAAATACTGGCCTCGCCGTGGGGCTGGCTTCCCTGAAAGGTGTCCTGTGTGTGCATAGTCCCCACCCACTCCACACACGCGTGAGCACACACGTGTTCAGACACATGCATACGCATGCATGTGCACACACGTGCACACGGGACAGGAGTCGGCACACCCAGACCCCAGTCTCCCCTCTGCTCCCACAAGCTACAGGTCCTGGGACAATCCCATTCCTCACCAGGCCTTGCTTTGCTTGTCTGTCTCTCCATGATGCCAAAGCACCCCTGGGGTGCTCAGCTGCACCCGTGGAGGGACAGCAGAGGCTTCTTGAGGCCTCTCCCTACAGTCCCCTCCTGCCCCATGGAGTTGTGGGGCTCCACCTCTAGGCACTGCTTGCTTCAGGCCATTTGGGAGAAGAAGCAGGTGCTGGGTGACGGACAGCATCTGCTATGTCCTTCATGCAGCCCCCCTGAACTCCTGGCACCGGAAGTCCCTCCCTACTGTTGGAGTGGCACACCAGCCTGGCTCCCACCTGTGGCTCTGCGTGATGGGATCCTGGCCCACCTCACCCCGTGTCACTCCTGGCTGGGGACAGTGAGTGGGAAGCTGGGAGGGGCCATCCCCTGGCTTCCCCTCTGCTTGTGATGCTGAGAACAAGGACCCCAGAAGCCAGCTCTTGGCAAAACAGCTTTTCAACAGGACTCGCTCCCCAAAGCCCCCAGATGGTAGGCTCAAGCTAGGAAATAGATCTCCACAGGGGCCACCAGTCTTTGAAGTCACAGATCTGATCTCCAGATGGGTGGAGGACCTTTCCAGGGATCAGCGCACCCAGGCCAGCCCACGATGCACACACCTTCCCATCAGGGCCCACTGCTTTGCTTTTGGAGCAAAGTTTAGTCTAGAGTTTAGTCTGCTGAGACTCTGAAGCCTGCTCGAGCCCTTGGCTTGTGTAAAGCGCATCTCAAACTTCTCCCTCGGCATCTTGGCCAAGTGAACGAGGATCACCACACCCCAGTGGGGAACTGAGGCTGCTGGGGCAGAAGAGGCAGAGTCAAGGTCATGCAGAGGGGTGGACACAGCCATGCCTCCAAGACTCATTGTTCAGTGGCCTCTGCTCCCAGATCAGGAATAGAGGAGGGACAGGGGTGGCAGGGAGGCAGGGAGGCAGGGAGGCAGCGAGGCCTGCATCCTGGAGGCTGGGATGTAGCCGTCACTGTTGCCAAGGTGGGCTGTGACCAGCAGGCCACCCGGAATAGGAGACAGAGTCTTCCAAAGAACATATAAAGAAAAAATTAAGAATAATGGAATGGGGAGAAACCCAGACTGAGACGCCCGCACCTGCAGGCACGAGTCCAGCCCTCCCGGCGCCCTCCCTTCCTACATCAACATTCAATCATCTTTCCCATTCACTCCGTCCCTTCCGTTTTTATCTTACCCTGCCCGGGAAGATTGGTGTGAAATAATAAGGCAACTCGCCTGCAGATGTAATCGGCTGATTCGGCAGGTAGCCGGCGCACGCCCAGCCAGTTTTCAGTGTGGACACCCCATCCTCGCTCTGCCTTCCTGCCTCCTCTCTTCCCACCTCTCCGTCCCTCTCTTTCTATCTCTGTCTCCTTCTTTTCAGCCTGCCTTTGATCCTCTTCTTATTTTCTGTTTTGTATTTAATAGGAATAAACCAGTCTCCCAGCCCCCACTTCGTTCTTGGTGATTTGGGGACATGAGGGCAAACGGAAGACAGGTGTCTATCTTCCCCTGCCAGCTGCGTGGAGGCTGGGGGGTGCTCTCCATTCCAGGGACCTTGTCAATCATTCTGGGGAGGCAGGATCAGGTTCAAGGTCTTGAAGGATTCTAGCCCCACACCCCAGAGAGGAGATCAGTCTAGAAAACTGATTCTAGAATGGAATGTTTCCCCAGCACCCAGGACAGGAAGAAATGTCCTATGCAGGAGAATTATAGATAGCCGTCCCCAGGTTCCACAGGGATGGCTCAGGACGATGCTTACTCCTTTGTGTAGAATGGGGCGGCATCCTCCTGCAAGCTTCGAGTCATCGCTAGATCACTCGTAATATCTAATAAAATGCAAATGCAATGGAAATAGTCATACTATATTGTTTGGGGAATATTGGCAAGAAAAAAAATCTACATGTTCAATACAGATGCAAATTTTTTCTGATTATTTTCTATCTGCAGTTGGTTGAATCCAAGGATGTGGAATTTATAGATATGAAGAGCCTACTCTTTTCATTCATTAATTCATTGTTAAAAAAAAAATCATCCCCATGGGCCAGGCACTGGGCATAGAGTAATACACAGATCCTGTCCAAGGGTGTTGTCTGGCTTGTAGTAGGTGCTCAATCAATGGCGTTTTTTTATTCCTGGAAGTTTTTATTATAGTACAACATAGTTAACTCGTGTTCGATAAAATGTTTCCTCCCTTCTAGAGGCAAGAGCGACCATTCCTACAGTGTCTATTTATTGGTCCTTGTTATTGGTTTAATCTGGGAAAGGATAGAGAATGGGAACAAACAGGAGCACCCTGGTCTAATCTAGAAGGCAGTCATAATTAAAAGCTGTGTTAAGTGGCATGGAAGAAAAGCACACAGGGACACAAGGGGACCTAATGTAATTCTCTGGGGCTGGCATCTTAAAGAGGCGTCATTTTACCAGTGGTTGTCAGCAGGAGGAATATCATCAGAACTGCAAAGTCTGGGGACCCCACGGAACTACCATATCAAAACTCTGAGGATGAGGCCCATTGAGTTTGTTTTGTTTTGTTTTGGGTACCAGGGATTGAACCCAGGGGCACTTAACTGAGCCACATCCCCAGCCCCCTTTTTTATTTTTTAATTTTGTAACAGGGTCTTGCTGAGTTGCTTAGGGCCTCACTAAGTTGCCGAGACTGACTTTGAACTTGTAATCCTCCTGCCTCAGCCTCCCAAGCCCCTGGGATTTCGGGTGTGTGTCATTGTGCCCAGCTCCAGCTATTTTCATAAGCTCCCAGATAACTCTCACACTCCCCCAAGTATGAGAGCTGACACCGGAAGGAGAGTTGGAGTTGGCCAAGTGAGGGGAGAAAGCAGGCTTTCCTGGTGGACAACAGCACATGCCAAGGCCCTGAGGCAGCAAGAACCACTGAAATGAAATCAGTGTGACTAGGATGGAGCGAGAGCAGGTGAGAGTAGCGTTGGAGAATTGGAGCTTTCAGGGTCTTAGAGACAACCCTGAGGAGTGTGGATTTTCTCCTAAGCTCACTGGGACCCCCTAGAGGGTTCTGAGCAAAGGAATGATGCACACAATGTCCGTCCTTGTCAGACTCCTAACGCTGCCCATAGTTGGCTCCCAGCCTGTAGCTGGTCCTTCCTGGCCACCTGCCCTGTTGGATGGGCGCCTTCTCAGCACTTGAGGAGATGGCGCCCTCGTGGGGTTGCCCAGGGCAATGCAGGTGCCCCGTCTTTTGCTGTCTAATGGGATTTGGGGATGTTCCTTTTCCCACCACCACCCCCCTACTTTTTTCTTTTCTTCTTTTTGCAGAACTGGAGATTGAACCCAGGGACACTCTACCAATGAGCCACTTCCCCAGCCCTTTTCATTTTATTTTGAAATGAAAGTCTCACTAAGTTGCTGAGACTGGCCCCAAACTTGTGATCCTCCTGCCTCAGCCTCCCGAGTCACTGGGATTACAGGTGTGCGCCACCACACCCGGCGTCGAGGGATGCTCAGTCTGTAGACATTATTTTTGTCTTTCTTCAAACGTCAGTAGGGAGCACCCAGACAATGGGATTACAGGGATTCTTTTTATCTTTTTTGCTCCGCAAGTTCCTGAATTTTAGGAAATATAAACAATCAAAGTTTTATAAGCCAGTATTTATCAAACGCTATTCCATGTCCGGCACTTTGACGGATGAATTCCTCTCCATTCATTCAACAAGCCCTTCTCCAGCACTGGCTGCGCCCAAGGCACTGTGCGGCTGTGATGGGGAAAGAGCCCAGGCCCCACCTCCAGGGAGCTTGTTCTAATAACAGGAGCGGCCCACAAACACTTAAAAAGCAGAATCGGTCAGAGTTTGCCTGGGAAAGGGAACGAGGTGGCCTGGGTGAGCCAGTCACAGGACACCTGGGAAGGTCACCACTGGAAGGACCAGTAGGACAGGAGAGAATTAGGGGCAAAGGGCAGGAGGATGTGAGAGAGAAGATGGCGAGTCCTAAGTGGGCACCAGCCTGAGCGAGGCCAGCCGACCAGCAGCAGGAGGAGCAGCCTCATGAGCCTGGGGGGGTCTTGGCTTTTGCACGGTGAGATGAGGGAACCCGTGGACACGGAGGTGGGGTCTGACACTGAGAGGCCCCCGGGCTGCCCAGGGAGAGGAGCAGGGCCTGAATGAGAGCCGGGGGCTGGTGGGAGCCAGCGCTGCCAGTCAGGTGGAGAAGGCAGAAGCCTGGGCTGCAAGTGGGAGCAGCGGGGGGACTGCCAGACCCCAGATGGCCCAGGCCTGGGAGCCCGTGGGTTGCTGCTGGAGGGGGAAAAGGAGGATGAATCTGGGCTCCAGGGTGCCACTGGGACCCAGGCAACTAAAAAGACAGTGTTGCCATTGTGGAGATGGCAAAGATGGGGGGATTGGTTTCCTGAGGGGACAGGCTTGCTGGTTCTGTCTTGAACATGTGCAATGCACAGGGAGGTATCACCATGCTCTAGGTTCTCCAGGGGCAGACGCCAAGACAGGACTGGACATGGTGGGGACTCACTGGGAGAGACGCCTGTGCGGGACCAGTGGGCAGCAGACACGGGCAGGAGGGTGGCCCGTCCCTGGGGGAGCAGGAGGCGGGGATGCAGTCCCTCCCCCCAGCACCCCGGAGACCAGTGGGGAGTCCTGGGCATCCTGCATCCCACAGGAGAGGCCTGTCCCCAGACTTTGTCGTGGTTGGGAGAAGCCCAGGAAGCACAGCTTCTGTGCCACCACAGTGGGACCAGCAAGGTGGCAGAGGGGAGTGGGTCCCCGTAACGGGCCATGTGAGAGGAGCGTTCTCCCAGCCGCCACTGCTCTGCAGCCCTGCCAGCAGAGGCGTGGGGCAGGCAGTTGGATAATGAGTCTGGAGTTCAACACGGGGTCCGGGGTAGAGATAAAATTTAAGAGTCTTCAGCTCATAAATGGTATTTAAAGGCACAGGAATGGAGGATCATGCACGCAGCTGGCAGAGGGAAGTGCACAAGAACCAGGTCGGGAAGCATCTGATTCCTGGGGACAGGAGGAGCCAGCAACGCAGCCAGGGGAGGAGGAGGGAGCCTAGGAGCTGGGGAGGCCCTAGAAGTCATGTAACAGAAGCATTTCCCAGGAGAGGGACCCTTTCAGAATCAGGCTGGGACACCCAGCGACTGGCTGGCA
This sequence comes from Glaucomys volans, assembly GCA_020662805.1. Lineage (NCBI taxonomy): Eukaryota > Metazoa > Chordata > Mammalia > Rodentia > Sciuridae > Glaucomys > Glaucomys volans. The sequence goes on from JAJEJO010052026.1 coordinate 63,011, forward strand.
CAGCCTCCTTGCCCTGGGGAGACCCCAAAGGGGCCCCTGCCATACTCACAGCCGGGAAGCCTCCTCTGCGGGAGGAAGGGAGGCGAGTGCTGCCTCTTCGCAAAGCCCTTGGATGCTTCCCAGGAAACCGCAGACTCTCCCGCTGGGTTGCAGCCAGGTCCCCGCCCTGGAAGCTCCAACCCTGTCCCCAGCTCCGTTCTCTCCATTCTACTGCACTTATCTCCTTCCAATCTTTAACGACCTCGCCATGTGTCACTATCTATTGTCCGTCTTCCTTCTTTCCTAGAACGTCAGCCCCATCAGGACAGGGAGGTGTGTCCGTTGTGTTCACCATGTAGCCCGAGGACCTGGAGCGGAGCCCACTACCTTGCAGATGCCAACAAACATTCATTGAACGACCTCGCAGCAGGTCAACCCTAAAGAACCCTGGGCTCCATTCCTTGCTGGATTCCCACCATGGATGTGAACTGGATGGCCCAGCCCTCCGTGACAGAGGCAGGCCAGGGTTCAGGGTCTGGGGGCTACCGAGGTCCTAGGAGGACCTCAGTCTCCTCATCTGCAGGACAGGAGGCCAGCAGCCATCATAAGATCTTAGCCCTCCTGGACCACTGCCCGTGAGGCTGGTCTGACAGATGGAATCTTCAATCTTGCCCAAGGGTGAGGCCCTGCTGCAGGGGGGTCAACAGCCCCTAAGAGGTGGCCAGAGATGGGGTCCTTTGAGATCAGTACCCACCCAACTCCAGAAGAGGAAGCCAAGACAGACTCATTTTAGACCAAATGGTGCTCTGAAAGAAGGTGCTCCTTATGAAATTCCTGAGGGGCAGCTGCTTGCAGGGGGCTTAAGCAGGCAGGCAACCAGGCAGCCCCGACCAGGGCTTGGCTCTCAGGAAACAAGAAGGCCATGCAGCTTGAGAAGCATTAAGGGCAGGAAGGAGCGCTAAGCGGGAGGCACGGGGAGAATAGCTAGGGTCGGCCTCGGCAGAGGGACTCCTGAGGGGGAGATTTCAGAGATTTGTAAGGTTGGCACGGGCCAGGCAGATGACAAGATGACCGTGCAGCCCACTCAGTCATTCCTGAGTGACTGACAGGAAGCACTGACTTTCTACAGGAGGCCTCAACCCGCCATCTTCCAGCCACATGACCTTGGCTAAGCTCCAAAACCTTCCGTGATCTCAGAGTCATTATCTGTAAAATGGGAAGAGTGAGATTATGTGTCTGGAAAAGTGTGGTAAACTCCAAAACAGAGGTCCCGGCCTTGAGGTTTCTTAAATGAAGGAAATCTCTGCAAAGCTTGGGGTTGACCTAAGGATACTGATGCTCCCCTTTTCCACCTGAAGATATTAAAACACAAACAAGCAGTGTCTTCTCCGTTGTCACGGTTACCCCATTCAGCAGCACACTGGTGAAAGACATGCAGGCAGGCCGGAGCTCCCAGCCAAAGACAAAGCTTCAAGTTTTTAAAAAGTAATAATTTGCGGGGAGGGGAATGAGCTTAGAGGAAGAACTCACTGGCTTCCCCTTATTTTTCTCAATCTGCCAAAGACCAAGGAAGCTTTTTTCTCTCCTTTATGAGAACACGTGTGGAATGGGAACTCCAGGGAGGTGGGCAGGGTAAACAAAGGGGACCGCCCCCAGGAGGCAGGCCCAGAGCTTCAGGCTCCCTAGGGGCCTGAAGGTGTCTCCCTCCACCTGCTTCCTGCCTGGTAGGCTTCTACCGAGCACAGTTCCCCGCGGAGGGGAGAAGGCAGTGCCCCTTTCCATGGGAAGAGGGAGCAGAGTGAGAGATCACCATGCACCTGGTTAGAAGGAACAGCAACCACAGCATCCATGAGGCCCAGGGTGGGGCAACTGTGTTCAGGGTGCCTTTGGAAGGATGTGTGTGCTCACATCCCTGTGCCCATGGGACTTCGGGTTACTCACTCCCCGTGTCTAGCAGCCAGCTGGAAGCAGAGCCAGAAGCTAACCCAGCCTGTCTGATTGCAGAGTGGTGCTCACAACTACCCCACGGGGGGCATCCAGAGATGAACGGGTGGTCCCGAGGGTGCAGAGCCAGGATGTGTGGCAGAGCCACCTCTGCCTAATCCTGTGGCTCAGAGGTGGCAAAGCTGCACTCCTGGGAGAGTTCCCGGCTGCGGTGGGTTGACTCACTGCAGCCTCCAAAGAGATGTGGCCCAGTCCCATCCCCCTGGAACCTGGAGAAGTAACCGTATTTGGAGATGTAATTAAAGATCTTGAGATGAGATCATCCTGGATTGAGGGAAGGCCCTAAATCCACCAAAGGGTGTTCTTATCGGAAGCAGAAAAGGAACAGACACACAGAGGCCAGTGACACCAGCGGTGGCCAAGGGCTTGCTGGGTCCCCAGGCCAAGGAACGCCAAGGACGTCCTCCACCAGGGACGGGTCCTCCCTGGGAGCCTCCACAGGAACCCACCCTGCAGATGCTCTCCCCATTGCAGAGGGATGGATGTTTGCTGTTTTAGGTCATCAGTTTGTGCTACTTTGCTCCTGCTGGCCCAGGAAACCCATCCACTCCTCTCCTCCTTCCTCCTCACCACCTTCCAATCCTCCCCCAGGAGGCCGCAGACAATACCGCGGCCTCGGCTCCCACTCTCATCTTCCCGCTTCCCGCACATCCATCCCCACCGAACCCATCATCAAAATGCTGGAACGCGAGGTCCCCATGGCAACGGCTCTGATGCCAGAACCTAGGATTGCGACACCGGATCCGCCAAAGAGACGCGCTGGGAGGTGGGCTGAGCTGCCGAGAAAACCAGCGGCCAGGAGGGCAGCGCCCAGGCCGAGCCCGCAGGCTGCGGAGCGGCTCTTCAAGGGGACAAAGTGCCTCCAAAGGCCCCTAACTGCATGGGGGCTCGGAGAAGCACGCGGCCCGGGAAGCTCTGCCTTCCAGCCCACGTTGGCCCTGGTTCCTTCCAGAGACACGTCCCAGCAAGGCCCGGCCGCCTCCGGACCCTGTGGCCTGGGGCCCGGCTCCCCGGCCGCTTGGCAGGGCTCCGGGTGCAGCGCCGCGCCGGCCCCTGCGCGGCCAGCAGGTGCCCGGGCCTCCCGCAGCCACCGCGCAGCGCCCCCTGCCGGCACCCCGCGCCCCGGCAGCCTCTCCTTCCAGGCCTTCAGGAGGCCAGGCCAGCCCATTGGACAGCCCTTCCCCACCAACCCCGCTCCTCCCAGCTGGGGCTCAGCCCTCCAGGACCACCATCCGGCCTCGACCCCCATGGCCCTTCGTGCAGACCGATCCTAGGCTGGCTCAGGCACACCGCTCCTGACTCCCCAAGACACACACACACAGCAACACACACACAACACACACCCCAGCACACAAGGCTGATGGAGAGGCCCAGCGCCACATTTCACAGAGGACGGGGAGTCCGCAGTGCAGAGCATCCTGCCAGCAGCCTGCTATAGGCCCTTTGCCCTGGGTTGAATGCAGGGTTCCAGGATGACTCAGCCACTGGCTGGCTCTGGCACCCCCAACAGATCCCGTGACCTTCCTGGACCTCTTTTCTAGAAGACTTCCAAATCTCCAGACAACGGCCAAGTTCAAGGACCTCCCGAGTCCCACCAGTTCTGAGCCAGAGGAGCTCAGGATGTGCCTGTCACCACATGGGGTGGTTTGGGCCATCTCTCTTCCCTCCAGCCCACACCAGGGCTGGGCTGCCCACCTCTGTCTTCTCCTCTCTCTGTGCTGTGACTTGGATGTGCTTTGTCTCCCCGGAATTCAGGTTGAGGCTTTGTCCAGAGTGTAGCAGTGTGGAGAGGAAGGGAGGCCTAAATGGGAGTGCTTTGGGCCAGGAGGGCAGAGGCCTCAGGAATGGACGAGAGCCTTTCTCCACTGTGTGAGATCTCCATCTTCCGAGATCTCCGCCTTGCAGGGCTGGGTTAGTGACCATGCCAGCAGTTTGCTAGAAAGCAAGGCTACCCCTCTTGTCGTGCCTCTTCTGTCCAGGTCTTCTTCCTTTCTGAAGCAGTACAAGGTCCTCCTCAGAAGCTGACCTGATCTTGAACTTCCAGCCTCCAGAAGCATGAGCCAAAACAAGCCTCTTGTCTTTACAAATCATCCAGTCTCAGGTCTTCTGTTATAGCAACAGAAAATGAACTAAGACTCTGCTTGGCCCCTCCTCCACCCCCATCCCCAGGGTGATGTGCCCCAGGGAAGCTACAGGTCCACATTCCAGCACACTCAGCCATCTGTCCAGGCTCTTGTGTCCTGTGCTGCATGGGTGTGTGCAGGATTGGCCCATCCATTTCTGTCTGGCAGTGTGCAGGGTCACCTTCGGTGTGGAGCCTGATGGAGCCTTTCAGTGATGCCTCCTGACGGAACCAAATTTGACTTCTATAATGGTCTGAGAAAGGGTTGTGGCCTGGGACTCTGGATTACTCTGTCATCGAAATTAAAGGAGCAGTTTCGCACAATAAAGGGCTGTCTGCTTGGTGGCCTTCTCACCCTGGCCATCTTCCTCCTGCTATCTTTCCTGATGATGTGGTTAAGAACCCTCTAATGGCAACAGGAGGGATGGATGGGCCTCCAGCTCTGCAGGCAAACCTCTGAATCCCCCTGCCCTCCGCCCCACGCCCCCGCAGCTCGGGATCAAAATAGCTGGGGGCAGAGGGGCCTTGCTGAAGAACCTGTGTCCACCAGCTCGCTTCCTGGGCTTATCTCCTGATTCGCTCCTCTGCAGCCCAAAGCACAGGAGTGGAGGAAACCTCAGGCACTCACCATGTGCTAAGTGGTTTTCAGAGGTTATTTGTGGGAGAGCTGTGGAGCGGGATTGGAGATGTGAGTTTTCGATTCTTAATTTGTACATATGCTTGCAAGTTTCTTATACATTTTTAATGCCTTTTATTTTTCTACTTATCACAACACACGCACCTCCCCCAGGGTGGGGGTGGGGAACGCAGGTGTTGAAATGCTTGAATTTCATCTTGGCGGCTGGAAAGCCAGTCACGTCGCTGAGATCCAGACAGGTGTGGGTTTGGCTGGCGCAGGACCTGGCTGGAAGAGGGACAAGGACAAACTCTTGAAAGAATCAGATCACTCAGCGTCTGCACACCACTTAAGCCTTGATATTGGATCGATTCTGTGGGGTTAGATAGGATATTTCCCCGCTGCGTCCCACATCTCTGTTTCGTTGTTTATTTATGCTGTTTTCTTTTTCTTTTTTTTTCCTGAAAGGTTTTGCAGCGCACCCCAGTCTCTGCTTATATATCTGGATTTCACAAAAGAAGTCCATGGTCAGGGGAAGGCGAAGCAGCCGCTCCCATTGCTGGGTGGCTGTCTCCATCCCTCTGCAAGAACTGCAGAATCCCTGAGATGACTTGGTGGAGGTCACCCTGTTATGGGGAAGAAATGAGACAACATGCCAACAACAGTGGCTCTTCAGTGATCCAGAAGTGACATCAATACCGGCTGATGCAAGGAAAGGAGGTGGTGCAACCCCATTTCCCAGAAATGGAAGATGCGGCTTCTGATGTAAGTAATGCCCACTGGAGAGAGCTCTCGGGAGCGGGGGTCACAAAGCAGAGAAACTGGCTCATGCTCTGCAGCCCAGCCCAGGCTGCCAGCTCCTGCCCCGGCTGAGGGGGCCAGGGAGATCTGGCTCTGCAGGAGATGGTCACCTTGAGGAAGTACCCGTTCAAAACTCTGTCAAAAGAAGCCTGGGAAACCTGTCAGATGCTCCCATATCCCTTGTACCAGAGAATCTCGACTCCTCGCCTGACAGCAAAGCCCAGGGCTGTGCCACTTTTACACAATTCTTGGCAAGATGCCTCTGGATATTACGGTTCTTGCAAGGAGGATACAAACGGCCAGGAGGGCAAGAGGACGCCCAGGGCCTGCAGTTTTGCATCTTCATTCAGGGAAGATGTTTCTCTGATTATTTCCAACAAAGCCCTGAGTCACTGTGGTGTGAAGTCAGTATGCATTTTTGTCTTCCCTTTTTTATTTTAAGAAACAAGCAACAGAAACAAATAAACAGTAGAGCTTAATCCGCCCTGTGCTCCTGGTGTGCAGATCCCGGCACCTCCCACTCCATCCTCCTTCCACTTTTTTGTGCGTGTGTATTTTTTTTTTTCTTTTTTTGCCATGCTGGGGATTGAACCCAGGGTCTTGTGCTTGCAAGGCAGGCACTCTACCAACTGAGCTATGTCCCCAGCCTGTGTGCGTGTATTTTTAAGGCAATATTTATATGCACTGAAATGCACAAATCTCACTGTATGATTTTGATAGATGGACACGTCATAACCCCACCTCTAACTTCAACAAAGACCACTTCCATCTCCCTGGGGTCATCTGCAGTGCTGCCTCCCAGGCAATATTCGGCACCCCCATCCCAGCAACCATTTTTCTGATTTTTTTTCACTATAGATTCATTTTACCTGGTTTAGAATTCATACAAACAAAATCATATTTAGGGTATAAATGAAACCATAAAATCATATAAAATGCCTGGATTCTTTCTGTCAACATAACTGCAGTGAGATTGCTCCATGTTCCACGTACCACTAGTTCCTTTTCTGGCTCAGTAGTCTTCCAGGACTTGGTGCTTCTGCACTCCTGAATCTCCTCTTCTGTGGATGGACATTTTGCATTCTTTCCAGTTTGGATCACTGTTAACAGAACTGCAATAAGGAATTATATACACGTGCACACCTGTAATCCCAGTGACTCAGGAGACTGAGACAGGAGGATTTCAAGTTCAAGGTCAGGCCTCAGCAACTTAGTGAGACCCTGTCTCAAGATAAAAAATTAAAAGAGCTGGGGATGTGCTCAGTGGTAGAGCACCCCTATGTTCAATCTCCAGTACTAGAGAAACAAAAAGAACTGCATACAGACTTTTTGTGGTTGCATGTTTTTATTTCTCTTGAATGAACACCTAGGAGTGGATTCATGGGGTCAAATTAATGGTAGGCATGCAGTTTTTTTTTCAAGATATTGTTACGCCTTTCTTGAAAGTAGCCATAACATTTTACATTCTCACAGCAATGGATGCTACTTCTGGTTGCTCCACATTCTTGCCAACGTTTGGTGTTTATCAGTCTTTGGATCTCAGTATTTCTAGTGGGTGAGGCTGTGCGGTGTATTTCCTTGTGGTTTTAATTGCATCTATCTCTTAACTAATAAACTATTGACACTTTGACGTGTCCATGTTCCAAATACAAGTTCTTTGTTGGACGCATGTTTCGTGAACATTTTCTCCCAATTTGGAGCTTGCTCTTTCCTTTTCTTAATCTTCACTTTCAATGAGAAGTTTTCAACTTTGAGAAAGGCTAATTTATCATTTTTTTCTTTTACAGTTATTACTTTTCATGTCCTGTCTAAAATATCTTTACCTATTTTTACCTACCTTAGATTGCAAAGATAATATTCTCTCTCTCTCTCTCTCTCTCTCTCTCTCCCTCCCTCCCTCTCCCTCTCCCTCCCTCCCTCCCTAGAGGCTTTTTACTGTTAGTTTTTATGTTTGAGTTTATCCTTCATCTAATATTAACTTCTGTGCATTGTGTGAGATAGGGATTGAAGGTTTTTTTTGGAGGGGGATAATTTGGCTGGGTATAGAATTCTGGTTAGTAATTCTTTTTTCTTTCAGCACTTCCAACTTACTGCTCCGCTGTCTTCCAGATACTTTTGTCTCTGATGAAAGTCAGACATCATCAGGGTCTCATACTAGACTGCACTGTTTTTCTCTCACTGTTTTTGAGAGTTTCTCTTTACTTTTGGTTCAGTCCTTTGATTTGGATGAGCCTACATGTGGATCCCTTTGTATTTTTCTTTTTTTTCCGTTTTTTTTTTTTTTTGAACCAGGGATTGAACTCAGGGGCACTGGACCACTGAACCACATCCCCAGCCCTATTTTGTATTTTATTTAGAGACAGGGTCTCACTGAGTTGCTTGGGGCCTCGCTAAGTTGCTGAGGCTGGCTTCGAACTCGCGATCCTCCTGACTCAGCCTCCCAAGTCACTTGGATTACAGGCGTGTGCCACCATGCCCAACTTCTTTGTATTTTTCATGCTCATGATTCATTGGTCTTCTTGGACCTGTAAATTGATCTCTATTTTGGGGACTTTTCAGTCATTCTTTCTACAAAGAAAGAATTTCCTGCCTCATTTTCTCTCTCCTCTCCTTCTGGTACTTCAATTGCACATATTTTAGCTTGACGTTGTACAGACAATGAGGCTTTATTCATTTTTCTTCCTCTGCTTTGTCTCTATTCTTCTCATTGGATTATTTCTATGGTCTATCTTCAATTCACAAACTCTTTCTTCTTCCATCTCCAATCTACCACTAAACAATTCTAGGGATTTCTTCATTTCAGCTATGTATATTTAGCATGCAGAACTCAATCGCCCAACATGGTAGTCGTGATGTGTCTATTTACATTAAAATGATTCCAAATTAAATGAAATTAATTTGTGGTTCTTTCAGATATAGAACATTCCCATCACTTCAAACAAAATTCTAACAGCATTATTAATAATGTTTAACAGCATTATTCCAGAATTTCCATTCCTTTCATTTCTTGACTGAGATTTCCTACTTTGTATATGTTTCCCCTGTATACTTATTTTCCATTCAGTCTTTAGCATATTTACAATGGTAGTTTAAATTTTCTTATCTACTACTTGCAACATCTAGATCATCTTGGGATTAGTCTCTAGGGCTTTTCTTTGTTTCTTGAATATAAGCAACATTTTCCTGTCTTTCCATTTGTCTAGTGATTTTTGGATTGGATACTAAACATTTTGAACTATAGGTTGTAGAAACTCCAGTCTGTTTAGGTCTCTTGCTGTTGATTCTATCAGGCAATTAAACTGACTATCCCAATCTCTGAAGTTCATCTACCCTTTCACTAAGAGCAACTAGAATCTCCACCTGTTTCCTCCACCTTCCAGCTACTGCTTTATTTATTTATTTTTTCCCCATTTCCTACAGCATCTCCCTCAAACTTACACATCTTGAATGTGCCAAATATCTGAATTTGGGGTCTCAGACCCTCCGAGTCACCCTTCCTTCAAGGATTCCCCCCTTAACCTCTGTCTCTCTCTCCTCAATGTTGTCCTAAAACATCTCAAGCCAGTACAACTGTGGCTTTCTGTCACCTCGATTTATGTACAGATTTGGAACTCCCAGGGAAAAAGCATGCATGCAGTAGTCTCCCCTCCAGATTTTGCTACTCTGTGTCCTTTTATGTTTTTTTCCAGGGTTTATAATTACCATCTGTGGAAGAGTTAGTTAAACCAAGTTGCTGTGTGATTACAGTAGCCAGTAGCTCCCAACATGCATATTTTCGCACAGTACACTATTAACCTTTACTCACAGTTTCTGCAGTTTCAGTTATTTGTGGTCAACTGAAAAAAATATATATCAAATGGAAAATTCCAGAAATGAATTATTCATAAATTTTAAATGGTATGCCATTCTAAATAATGTAATGAAATCTTGTGCTGTCCTCCTCTGTCCCACCTAGGAAAAGAATCACTTTGTCCAGTGTATCCACATGGTATACACTACCCACCCATTAGTCACTCAGTAGCCCTTTAGGTTATCAGATTAACTGTCATGGAATCACAGTGCTTGTGTTCAAACCGCCCTATTCTACTTACTAAGGGTCTCGAAGACTAAGAGTAGTAATGCTGGTAATTCAGATAAACCAAGGAGAAGCTGTAAAGTGCTTCCTTTAAGTGAAAAGATGAAAGTTCTAAAGTTAGTATGGAAAGAAAAAAAAATCGTATGCTGAGGTTGTTAAGATCTATGGTAGGAACAAATCTAGCCATAAAATTCTGGAAAAAAAAGAGATGCATGCTAGTTTTGCTGTTGCATTTCACACTATAAAAGCTATGAGCACAGTTTGTGATCTGTGCCTGGTGAAGGCAGAAATGGAATAAATGCATGTGCAACGATGGGCCCATGAGATCACAATGGAGCCCAAAGATCCCCATCACGTAGAAAAGTCATAGCCACAGCAACGCAGTAGCAATGCATTCCTCGCACGTTTGGGGTGACAGTGTAGAAAGACCCACTGTGCTGCCAGTCATGTAAAAAGCACAGTACATACAATTGTGTCCCGTGCACGACACAAGACAATGGTAATAAATGGCTATGCTACTGATTTATATATTTATATACACTATAATTTTTACTGGTTTATATATTTTTAATACTGCAATTTTTACTGGTTTATATATTTATAATACGATTATTCCAGAGACACTTTCCTTCTACCTTTACTTCTAAAAGTGAAGCATAAAATAGTACACAGTGCTTTATGGACCGCAGCCTCACATCTTGTACTTACTGCATCTCTTGATCGTATCAAGAGGCCATGTCCAGGGATGGACCCAGACCATCCAAGTGTACTATAGGGGTTGGCACAGCAAGGAGACCATGCCCCTTTCAGAACACACTGTCATCAAGTCATTGAGACGAACTGTGTAGGAAAATACATGGTCGACATAAGGGTTCTGTGCCAACATGCTTTCAGCCTTCCTCGGGGGTCTTGGAATCCATCCTTCATGCATTGGGGGACGACTGTGTGATGCTCACCGGGTTTGTGTGGTTGAAGACTATTGACATTGGAGCATGTGACCTCAAGAGGAGGAGCTTCTAGTCTTTATTGCATGGAAGAAACACAAAGCTGGCTTCCTGCCATCAGCACCTCTGGTTGGAGTTATTAGTGACCTCTAAGGGGCATGGAATACCTGCAAGGACACACAGAGTCCACCAGGACCAGACCTTTCCTCCAGTCCCTTTGAAAACTAGAAATTTTGTTTTTCCTCTAAGGAACGAGATTTAGAACTCGCACATGTAATCAGCATTATCATCATATCCACTCCCCACTTACCCACCGAATTCTCCTTAAGCCACCTACACACGCTTACAGGTCACTTCATAGAGAAGCCAATGGCATAGCAATAACCTGAAACCAGATGTAGATGGGGGTGCTTAGAAGTCATCTGGGGATAACTCAAAGTCCAATCAGGCCACCTCTTAGCTGTGCAACCTGAGAAAAAAATGTCAACCTCCCTAGTCCACGGTTTTCCAACTTCTAAAATGGCAAGAACACTATCCACCTTGTAGGGCTGTTAGCATGGAGAGTGCCCCATGATGCGATGACAGCGACCTCCAAGAATTCTTCCTGCTCAGCTTCTTTGTACCCTCCATCCATGGGAGGGCTCTGCAGCCACTCACTTGAAGTTCTAGTCAAGAGACTTTTCCTACCATCAGTGAGAATGTCTCCAAGTGTATTCACAGCTGCTTGTGGGTAATGGTTCCCTACATACCTATCCCTTGCCCAGAGACACCTGCGTATCGCATTTTCAGCTCAGAATCTCGGAGGGCTCCACCAGTCTGGTACCTATGATGGCCTCCAAGGATTCAGCTCCTTTGAAACATCTGGCATCCAGATGAGAAAGAAAAATTCTCCCGTCAGAACTTCTGACCTCCCCTTCTTGGGCTATAGCATCAAAGCTGCTGGGATGCACCCTTCCCAAGATGAAATGCATTCAGACCTCGCTGTACTGCCCCAGAACTAGACAACAGCTTCCAGATTTCCTGCAGCTTCCCATCCCTTTCAAGCGTAGCTTCCACAAAAGCCAGCCATTGTTGAAGCACTTTAGCGCCCACTGGGAAAAGGCCTTCCGGTAGGAGCCGGCGGTGAGCATCGGCCTCTCAGAATGTCAAGCAGGTATTGACTTCTGGGCTTGTGCCAGTGCGTCGCAACGTTCTGCTTCTTCTCACCTGCACTCTGCCTAGAGCACCGGAGCTGTGTGCAGCCACCAAGGGAGAGGTGGCCCTGAGGCTCCAATTACTCACCACTCCAGAACAATGTCGGCCCAGGAAGGAGCACCGCACAAATGATGAAGAGCCTTCCATCTGTCTTGACAGGCGTTCAGGTGCTCCACCTGGCACTCTGTCTCTACAAACCACACCGTCACAGACTCTGCGGGGACTTATTTCTAACCGTGAGCCTCCCCAACACCCGCCTGTGGAGGAGACTTGTGTTCAGCACTTAGAACCAAAAATCAGCTGTTTGCCATGAGTGTGGGTACACAGTAGCAAATTCTGAGCTATGTCCTGGAACCCCTCCTGCTCATGGCCACCTCCATGGTGAGTGGTCACCCAATTCATTATTCATTAGATGCATATTTGAGCATCTCAGTCTAGGAAAAGAGCAGAGAATAAAACAGACCCTGGCTCTGCCTTGGGGGGCTTATGCTGCAGCAGGGAGAGACAGATGACAAGGGATGGATAAATATGGTATCAGGGGGTGTTAAATGCTAAGGAGGAGAAGCCCAGGGCAGAGAGGGTGGAGAGCCAGGGGGTCGGGGATTCTGGGTTGCAGAGTGCCTGGAGAAGCCCCTTCCAGTGAGAGGAGAGTTGGCAGGACCTGAAGACCACATAGACACCCAAGGGGAGGGCATCAGGGAGAGGCAGCAGCCAGGAGAGGAGTCTGGTGCCGGAGCATCCTTGTTTGGTTTGAGGGACAGTGTGGGAAAGGGAAGCAGGGTCAGAGTGGGCACAGAGCCGGGAAACAGGGAGGAGCCCAGGAGGTTGCCAGGGCCACATCTCCTTGGGCCTCTCCTCTGGGATGCTGAGACCATACCATGGCTGGCTGACACATGGGCTGGCTTCCAGTCCTTCTGTCCTCCAATCCAGCCTCCCCAGAGGCGAGAAGTGAGCTCCCCAATGTGACCTGTCTCCTCCCTAGACGGCACCCTCCAAGGTCAAGCTCTGGCACTGTAAGGTGGACACAAGTCCCGGCTGCCTCCTTGACTCTGGCCCTGCCCCTCCCCAACCCTCCCACTGTGCAATGTGTGCCAGCTCCCTCCCCCACTCCCAGCTGTGGCTCACAGGGTCTCCCTGCCGGGACGGAACACATGAAGTTGATTCACACAGTAACTCAAGTCAGGACCGTGGTGGTCACTGGAGATCTGTCACAGTACTGGATCCCGTGACAAGGAGAAATCCATCCTGCAGTTGATACCCCCAGGACGACCACAGGGATGCTCTGAGGACCTGAAACCAGGGCAAGAGGAAGCAGAGGCCCTGCTACAGGACCTGGTTAATTCTACCAGACGTCACTTAGGGCAGGAACAAGCCAAGGCTGTTCACAGAACACCCACTTTGTCACTCGAAGCACGGAGCGTTCTAACACCTTTTCTGTCATCCTCACTGCACACGCTTCCTGGGTGAGGAGACAGGTTACACACGCCTGAGGAGTCAGGGTGGGGACCCAGCCCCTGTGGGGGGGTCCTCATCCTGTGTCCTGGCACCTTCAGAGAGAGCCGGGGAGGGGCCTGGAGAGCGGTTCTGGGCCCGTCCACCCAGGCCCGGGCACTGGTGAACTCACGATTCTCTGTGCCCTGGCTGCCTGCTCTGTCAAAACTGGCTGTCCTCACCTGTCCCCACGCCCCAGGTATGCAGGGCTAGGAGAGTGGACTCCGCAGCACCCTCACACCAGGACAGGGGGCGCATGTTAAGAAGGGACTCAAGCAAGACAGCAGGGTCCCGCAGAAGTTCTCTGGGGCCCACCCTGCGGGGCCAAGAGCACCGGCCCCAGGGGCCGCACAGCCCTGGGTGGGGGGCACCCTTGATTGGGATAATTGGCCTCGTTTTGCATCTGCTGCCCTCAGGACAACCTCACTGACAGCCTGCTGCCTCCTTGCCTGCTTCCTGTCCTGCCACTCGTCTCCACCGTCAGAGATGGCCACCGAGGTCATCTGGGCTTCAGTTCATTTCCTCTCCGCTGCAAACCCTGAGTCCCAAACCTAAGAGCCCTCACTCTTCCGAGGCGCAGCCGACCAGCGGTTTATCGCGGCCATAACTCTCCCAAATAGCGGCTGCTACGCTACAGCTACTAGGGCAAGCTCGCACCTCAGCCAGCTCTGCGCCCGGCTGTAAATTTCTACGGGCACTTATTTAGTGCCTACTGTGTGTGTCACGCAGTTGCCTCCTTCACCACGTGGCACCCCGTCATGGTGTCCCCTGGGGTGGACGTTATCCTGGGGTGGAGGCTGGCCCTCTTCTAACCTCGCTGCACAGGAGGGACAGTCCCCTCTCCCTCCTGACCCAGCCTGCTGCCTCTCTGCTGCCTTGCCTCAGCCCAGGGGATGAGGGCAGAAGGATGCGCTCCATCTCCCGCACCACCGGCTGACCCTCCTCCGGCCTCTCCCACTCCATTCTTCACACCCAGACATCCTCAGCCACCATCAGTACCTCTTGTTCTACAGTTTCTCTCTACAATGTTTTTGAAACATTCCCACTTGCTGCTTCTGTCCACGCCTGTCTGACTTCCCTGCATCTCCGAGCGTTTCCTTCTCCCCAGAACACATGGTTTCTTTCAGCCCTTGGTCTGTCCAGAAAACACTGCCCACCCACAGGTCTATCCAAGAACAAACGTTGCCACATCGCAAGTCCACATCTCCATCATGGCAGCCCCAGGCTCCCAGACAGGTGGCCTTGCAACCCCAGAGTCACACATATGTCACTGACAGGTGTCTAATGCAACCCAAATGCGGGACGTGCAAATGGAGAAGAAGCTTCAGCTCCGGCCTCTGATGTGGATGAGCGTTGCGTTTCTGCTTCGGGAGAAACACCAGACCTGGTCTGGGCTCCCAGATAGTGAGCTGTTATTCTCTGTGCGTGATTTTGATCAAGCTGGTTTCAAGTGGGTTTGCACATTGTCTTTGCCACTGCCAAGCCACCACGGGGCTCTCGAGCACACACAATAGGCGACAGGCGGGCTTCTGCCCACGTGGGTGCCAGCAACCCTCCCCATCGTTTTCCTTGGCTCATTTTTCTGTGGCATTGAAGGGCCACAAAGAATCTCCAAGTCTGCCGTGTTCTTTGTTGTTATTATTGGTTGTAGAGCATTGAAGAGAGCAAACAATGCAGCCCGTTCATGTGCCTCTCCAGTCCCAGAGATTTATTTTCTAGAATAATTTTTTTTTGTAATTGCGTCAAAAGAGCTCAAGAAAGACTAATTACTTTCCTTTTTCAGCTAAGCATAAAGCTAGACATGAGGATAAGCCCAGGCAACCTACTTCTGCATGGTGGTTTGCTGTTTCAGCCCAGATGTGATTGGTGAACCTCTCAGGTCTTTGCATTTGTCTTTGGAAACTGTGAGCCTCAGTCCCCGAATGCAGATGCCTCAGGTGGCCATCAGGACCCTGGTCTGGGTGCAGATGCTGCTTGTGAATGCCCAGCGGTGTTAGGCTCCTGTCCTCCTGTGCTCCCCAGGAGGGGCCGCCCCCTGCCATGGAAACAGCTCAGACACCTGAAAAAGAAAGGTCGCGATTCTCTTGCTCCTGCTGTGAGCCCCCCCAGTCTAACTAGAAGTTCTGCTTCTCCAGTGGCTCAGAGTCCTGGGGTACACAAGATGCCATCTCGGCCAGCGTGTGGGGACACTCCAGCCCACTTCTGGGGGGTCACTGAGTATCTGTCCTATGCCTATTGGCAGGACAACTGCATTATAACTTTCCTTCTGAATTTTCAGGCCTGGTCCTGCATCCCCACCGGCCAGCGAGGCTCCTGACCACACCCGTTCCTACTCTCAGGTTCATGGCTTCCCGTTTGTTCCCCGTCAGCAGTGTAGAAAACTCACAGATTTCCCCAGGTCACACCAACACCGGGTGAAAATGGAGTCTCCACATGGGCTGAGAAAGTGGGAGAAGGGGAGGAAAGAGAGGGCAGGGGAGGGAAGAGGAGGTGCCTGGGCACACAGCCATGGCCTGGACCACCCCACCCTGCCCAGCACTCCGCCTGAGGGTTTTCCCGGAAGCAGGGTCTATTCCCAGTCCCTCTCGAGAGCCACCGGACCTGCCAGAGAACTCCCCTGGGGTTTGGTGAACATGCATCCCAGTTGCTGGCCCCTCAGCGGGGACAATTTGGAATGATGCACTCACACTTCCTAACTGGCTGCAGGGGAGGGAGCTGCAGGGTCTGGGCTCCACATACACCGGAACCAGCTGCTCCTCCTGCCACTCATCTCCCCGGTGCCCTACCAAGGCTTCCTGGAAACACCATCCCAAAAACGCTTCTGGGGCAACTGAGCATGAGACAACACAGCTGCCACTGCCCCCTCCTGCCACTAGTGTTGCTGTCCCCTAGTCTCCATGCAGAAGTCACCCACTGAAGCCCCTTTACTAGCTGATCAGGATGGGACAGAGCAGAGGGATCCCTCCCCACACCCCTCTGGCAAGCAGAAGGCTCCCGTGAGCGCAGGAAACACTCCCAGCGCCTGGGAACGACTTGTCATGCTAGAGTCCCCCTGCCCCAGGACCCAGGTATAAAGAGCCAGCAGGATGCAGCCTGGAAGACCAACCTCTGCATGTGGATGGCCCTGACCCTGACCTCTAGTCCTGCCTCAGTCCTCCTTGAGTCTAGCCCTTTCCCAGCCCTCTGAGGTGACCCAGACTACAAAGTGGGGTTTTCATCCCCACTCAGGTGCTCTCACATGGTATGGCCATTGATCACGTGGTGCATTCACAAAGCCCAGGCCCTTGGCTTGCAAGTACCCAAGCTGAGGCTGAGATCCCCAGGAAGATTTCTGTTGCAGGATGAATCCTTAAAATTCTCAGATGAAATCTCAGAGAATTTCTAGAGCCATGGCAGGGCTAATGATTTGAAAGATTTACTGTGCCTAGAAATGGGGACAGTGCTGTCTGTCCGTCCTGGTGCCTCCAGCCACGCCTGGAGTTAAGCATGAGATGAGCAGGGCAGAAGCTGGGAGTCAGGAGGCCTGCGTTCCACACTGGCACTTCAGTGAGCCATCTGTGCAAATCCGGACCTGGCTGGTCATCCCCCAGGACCTCATCTTCCTCATCTGCAAAAGGAGGGTGCACCAGATGATCTCTGAGGTTCCTTCCAGCTGCATGGATTTTATAAAGGAAAAAAAAATCTTTCTGTGAAGAGTCAGACATCACAACAAGCCTCTCCAAGGGAGACGCTGCTTCTCCTCTAGGAATGTTTCGGGACTAGGGAGAATATCAATCAGAGTGAAAGGGTTGGAGCAGGCGGTATCCTAGGGAGACCAGGCTGGAGCGACAGGACCCGAGGGTGCAGGCAGAACATGTGTCCACCAGAATATCTTCCCCTGAATCTCTGAACTAAGATCAGACATCTCCTGCAAAACAGGCCACAGGCCAGCATGGGGGGCTCTGGGGATGTGGTTCTCTGCTCTTACTGACGTCTAGAGTGTAGAAAGCAGGGAAGTTTCCCAGCCCATGATGCCCTCCCCTGGGGCAGGAGAAATGCTGTGCATCCATTCTGGAGAGGCAGAAATAGCCCGGGCTGAAGGGAAGGGGCAGGGGAACAGGAGCCCAGGCACACAGATTATTTGAAAAGAATGAATAGATTAAAAACCACGAGATACTTCAGCAGGGCCCAAAAGGCAAGCCACAAATATCAATGCTGAAATGTGTTGAAAGTCCATCCGGGAAGGCCAGGAAACCAGGAAGGCTCTTGTTCCACCAAGCCTGCTTACAGCCACAGCTAGGTGGCCACCTCAGCTCCTGTGGCTTTTTCTAATGGATGTGGCCTTCGGATCCAGCCTTCAGGGACCCTCAGCAGACTTGACCACCATCTGCATGTGAAAGAGCTCAGAAGGCACCTTCCATGGCTCCTCTGCCCTGGAAGAGCTAGAGCAGGAAGTGGAAGGAGGTCCAGCAGGCCCCCACCCTCATCCCCTACATTGGGTTTCCAAGAGAGGGGTCACCTGGCTGTGCACCAAGAGAGCTCTTGAGCATGAAGGAGTGACCATCATCTGCCACCCTGGAGGGCAGATCCCGAGTCAGCAGGTAGCTTGAGGCCAGTGTCCTAGTGACAGCTCTTAGGTGCTAGAGACTGGGCTCATTCCATCATGGCGGGTGTAGGGACCACAAGCTGGGACAGGTGTTAGAGATCAGTCCAATTCGTTTACTTTCGGTGGGAAAATACAAAAGGTCAAAAATGGCAAGCCGTGTTGCGGGGAAGAGAACAGGGAGCTCTGGCACAGACTAAAGCCAACCTGGAAAAGGACGGATCCCAAGAGCCCAGTGAGCTGAACCGCAGTAGGAGCAGACCCGGGTCTCAGCCAAACTGAGAGAAGGGAGGAGCCTGGCCCGGTGGGCGTGGCCACGGAAGAGCCAATCGCAAAAGGGCAGTGGACTTAACAGGCACTGCACACGCTGCCCAGCAGTTGGTATTGCTTGGTGCTTCCAGCTGAGTGACGTAGCCCAGAAGAGCTCGTTTTTAAGAGTCTCCTGTGATAGCTACCAGGTCACTTAGATCCATGGGCCCACAAGGAAAAGGGTGACAGCGGATTGCAGGAAAGTCATAACTTGGCTCTAAAAACCCCTTTATTCCATTTGTCTCCAAGCTGTGGGTGTGGCATAGTCTTGAAGATGAGAGTCATGAAGCTTATTAGCTAGGATTAGGCCTGGTTGCATATAACACAACAGCCAAACTAACAGTGCCTTGACCAAGATGGCAGCTTTTTTTCTCCTCTTTTGCAAAAGAATTGCAGAGGTAAGTGGTCCAGGGCTGGCAAATCCATGGTGATCAGAACTCAGATGCCGTCTGTCTTTCTGTTTCTGCCAGCCCAGCACAGAATTTCCATTACAAGGCCCCATGGTGGCCCAAAATGGCTGCTGAAGTTCCAGTCATCACCTTCCAGGCAGCAGGGAGGGAGACAGTGGGTCGAGCATCCATGGGTCCATGGATGCTCCCTCCTAGCTGAGCCTGCCTCCCAGAAGTTGTTCACGCAGAAGTTCCGCTGGCCATGGACATGCCAAGTTGCTTAGAAAGCCAGAACATTCGGTCTTTGGGTTGGTCTTGTTATCTCCCCAAATACAACAGGGAATCTTTCTAAGGAAGAAAAGGATCGCACTGGCTACTGGGTGCAGCTAGCGGCGGCTTCTGCCCTCCTAGATCCTGTCTTCTCTATACCTCCAACTCTGCAATGGAGACATCGGTTCTCTGCATCTGTGAAATGAGGAAAGTCAACCCAGGCTCCTTCCCGAGCTCAGAGAGAGGCCATGATGAGGGAGTCAGTTAAATCTGAAAGAGGAAAAGTCTAACTCTGAGAAGGAAAATAGTCTGGTGGGGGGCCCTCCGGGAAACAGGAGCACAGCCTGGCCTGGTGGCCCTACTGATTTCGATGCTCCAGGGCAGCTGGCTAATTATGGGCTCCCTGCAAAGGAGTCTTTTGAAATCTAAGAATTCTTTTGAAATGTGACTAATTACCCCCTACCTGGCTTGAAGACTAGATTTTTATGTATGAGGCTTATTCCAAGTAAGCCTCACCTGCACCACTGCCTTTCCCAGGTGGACTCAGCTTCAGGGTGAGGGAGGGACAAGGGCCCTGTGGGCAAATGGGAAGCAGAGAATCCGAAGCAGAGAATCCGTCCATTTCTGCACCCATAGGACCTGCTTCCTACTCGCCTGCCAAAGGCCGGCATTGCTAAGGAGTCAAGTGAGGTCCAGGCCGTCTCCTTCCTGTCCCTGCGGGGCGCCTGGCGGGGTGCTGAGTGCTGGACCCAGGCTGGAAGAAGCCAGGCTGCGAGTCTGTGGAAGCCGAGGGCCAATCTCTAACAGCACTCTTGGTGCTCTGTGTCCTGGGCACAAGAATCTGCCCAAGTGAGGGGAAAGTACCGCTGTCATTGGGGAGAAGGGGGAG
Organism: Glaucomys volans; assembly: GCA_020662805.1. NCBI lineage: Eukaryota > Metazoa > Chordata > Mammalia > Rodentia > Sciuridae > Glaucomys > Glaucomys volans. The sequence goes on from JAJEJO010052026.1 coordinate 82,676, forward strand.
GTCAAGGACAGGAATAAGAAGTGGCAGACGAAGGTAATCCAGCCTCCGAGACCAGCACCAGACATGCCTCATCCTCCGAAGAGGGAAGATGCTCCAAGGAGAAAGACAGGAGGCAGGAGGGGAGCAAAGAGGTCAGAGATACCCGCCTGACTTCGGGCAGCCAAGAGCCTGGCTCTGTCTGCAAGGCCTGGGAGACAGCAGACCCTACACCCAAATGACAGCAAGTTCCACATCTGAGTGGAAGAGGCCAGGAGTGTCTTCCACAGAACCTCAGTGGCTAGAGGGAAATCAGGTGAGGACGGCAGGGACTCCATCCCATGTCGTGAAGCTTCTAGGCAACAAGTGGACCCTTCCAGAATGGCAGCGTGTGGGGTGGGTGCACGGGGACCTCTGGGGGAGAAAAGAGGAGAGAGAAACAACAGATGGTGAGATGGGAAGGCGAGGGCCACTTCTCCTTCTTGGCAGCTTCTCCTTCGCCATTGCAGGGACCACGGACCAATTATTCCATCAAGTTAGATATTAGCGCATCCAACTTCATTAGCGCTTCAAGGCGCATGAAACGTTAATCATGGAAACCTTGATATTCTGCAGGAGAGACTCACTCTGGGAAGAAAAAAAACACACTTTCATTTTCCTTTGAGGTTAATAGAAGGCTAATTTGAAAGCATTCGGTTAATGAGAAAGCTAAAAATACCTGCAGTACCATCACAGGCCCCAGTCCCGGCCTCGCTGACTCCATCCTCCCCGGAGGGCTGCAGGAGGGACGGAGGCACGTGGACGGGGGACCAGCGCGTGTGCCGGGCAGAGCAGGGCGCTGCTCTCCAGAGGTGCGGTGTTGGCGAAGGAAGACGTGGGAGGCAGAGGCGGCGGGGAGGTGCAGTCATCTCTGCCAAGCGTGGGGGGTTTCCCTGCCATGCGCAGCCTAGAGGACAGTCAGTAGGAAGATGCTCACTGGGTGGAGCAGAGGGTTCTCCAGGGGAGAGCAGAAGCTCAGCCAGTGACTGAGAGCCCCTGGGGCAAGAGAGGCTGGGAGCTGGGGATTGAGAAGGTGCATCCCAACCGACTCCTGAGCTTGTGTGCGCATGCGCATGTGGCCTGTGTGAACTAAACCTGAAGAGGAGTTTGTTGTAGCAGAAGAGAAGGGCTAACAGCTTTGGGAGCTGTTAAGATGGGGAGAGGGCTGGGTGCGGTGATCCCCAGCAGCTGTGGAGGCTGAGGCAGGAGGATCGCAAGTTCAAAGCCAGCCTCAGCAATTTAGTGAGACCCTAAGCAACTCAGTGAGAACCTGTCTTAAAATATAAAATTAAACAGGGCTTGGGATGTGGCTCAGTGGTTAAGTGCCCCTGGGTTAAAGCCCCAGTAATGAAGGAGGAGATGGAAGAAGAGGAGGAGGAAGAGGGATCAGGGAGGAAGGAGGAAGGGAAGGTCCTACATGTCTGAAAAAAATGATCCAGGAACTCCAGGAGAAGCCACAAGGAGAATCCAGTGTTCCTGGCTGCGGGAGCCCCAGCTAATGGATGTGGGCTCGAAGCTGCCAGGTCTGGGGCTCTCTCCCCACTGTGGCCCCAGACCCCGAGCTCCCAAAGGGAGTCACCCCTGGGCCTGTGAGCCCTTGAGATGCTGAGATTCCCTTCCTTCACTGTCTCCAGGATGATGGTGAAAATGGAAGGAAAAAAAGGGAGGGGAAGGGACCCTCCTGCCCTCTGCCCCTCACCCCAGAGGCGGATCTGCAGGTGCGCAGGGGCCCTGTCTCCCTCTCACTGGTGCCAGCGACACTCGCTCTTCTCCTGTTTCAAGAACACCATTAGCAGAAGCTTTGGTGTCAGGAGGCTCCCACCTCCTCTGCTGGACGCAGCCCACCACCCCTGCCAGAGAAAGGACAGACTCAGCTCACACAGGATGACAGATATCAGAGAAGTAAATCCATGTCACCCGTGGACTGAGGGGCCGTAACTTGGACGGAGCAACTGAGAAACAGCTTAATGTCCTTGTAAGTACCCCTAACTACATTCTGTCCAACCTCCCTACTCCCTTAAAGACATTTGGCCAAATTACATACATTTCCCGACATGCCCAGTTATTAGAGCGTCTCGGTCCAGTATTTAGTCTAGTTCATTTGAAAACTTCTGTCTCCATGAAAGTCGGAGCTCTGCTCCCCTTCGACCCCGTCCTCAGCAGGCTGGGTTTCAGGATGGGGTGGGGTCTGTGCATCCCCTGCCTCCTGGCCAGAGCTGGTTTTTCTAATGCTGGGGAACCATGAAGCCTCTGGGGGCTGCCTCCAGCAGGTGGCCTCTCTGAGGGGCTCCCCACAGCCCCATTTCTTGATCTGGCAGGTGTCCTCCCCACCTTGTGCAGCCTCGTGCCCCTCACCAGCCAGCGTCCTTCCTGGGCAGAGTATTTGCAGAACGGCCAACACCCAACTGCCTCCTTGGTGTGCTGCCTTCAAGGCAGGGGACACACGTGCTTCCCACCAATGTCCCAGCAGCTCTTCCCTGGACCCCGCTTCTCCAGAAGACCCTGCCCCACCCATGTGGGGAGCAGGAAGTGGCCAGAAAGTCTGCTGGGGAGGCTCCTGACCAGTGGGGGAGGCGCCCCGAGGTGGGGAGCCCTCCATCCTCTTCTGTGGAAGGAGGGAAGAGCCCAGCCTCACTGTGGCAAGGCCAGCTTGGCCACCCTTGGCTTGACCTGAGCGAGGGACAACTAAGGATTACGACAGTGGCTTCACCTTTAGGGAATGGCACCTGCTCCCTCACCTGCTCGCCCCTTTATTCCTCAGGTCACCTGCGACACTGGCCTATTGATGTCTTTCAGAGGTGAGGAAGCAGAGACATGGAGGGTGGCGGCTGCTCACCAGATGTGACCAGAAGTGCCAGGGCGGGCTCTGGGGCCCCCACCTCCAGCCACTTGGGAAGCAGCTCCCTGAACCTGTGGGCATGGGGGCAGCTCTTCAAACCCACCCCCGGGCGCCCTGAGCGGTTCCCCCTCAGTCCTGCCGTCGGGCTCAGGGTGGAGAGGGTGCACTATGAGTGGGGACAGGGACAAGTCACGCTCCAGGGCAAAGACCAGAGGGCAAGGCCCTGGTCTGGGGTGGGGGCGGGAAGAGCCCAGAGGACTTTAAACAGATGAGGATGGACCCTAAAGACTGGGCCCCAGGGGGAAGGAGTCCACCCAGGATGCCCCAGGCACACAGCAACTGAAGCTAAGGGCCACCTGAGCCCTGGCCTGGCTTCCTGCATCCCTGCCAGCCCAGCACCTTTCAGAGAGTGGAGGGGACATCTGAAGGAGGCTGGGGGCTCCTGAAAGGAGGGCTTGTGCAGCAGCCCCGGGCCAGCAGGGGGTCGGGCACAGATGGCAGAGCTTCCTGCCTTGCCCCTCCCCTGGGGCCTGCAGGCAGCTCTCTGGAATCCCACCGTCTGGGGACTACACGGCGCCATGGAACATAACCCTGTAATGTGCGACTAATGTTCTGTGGACAGTTACACCTCAGCATCGCCGCGGACCTGGTGACAGAGGAGGGAAGCCACCCCTCCCTGCCTGCCCACAGGGCTGGCCCTGTCTCCCAGGAAGAGAGAAAGGGGCCCTGGCCAGCCCCCTGCCACCTGGAGGAGCCCTCCCTTCCCAGGAGTACAAGGGTGAGACCAGGAAGCCCTGTGCTCACAGGAACCCCGCGGCCCACAGACACCCCTGGATCTCACTCCTGCCCTGCCCCTCTCCTGGGAGCTTCCATTTACCAAACCCTCGCAGACTTCATCCTCTAGCCTTCGCACACCGCGGGAAAGGTGTTTTTCCCACCATATGACGGAAGACACAAGCCCACAGAAGCGCCACACATCCGGACCAGAAATACAGACTCGACTCTGATTCATTCCAAGCTTTAGATCCCTCTGTCAGGACAGGAGGCGAGTCTCCAAACTCTGGGAGCCCCTGTTCCCAGGGCTTCGAGGGGGTTCCTGGTAGGCAGAAGGCCTGGCCCAGGGCTCCAACGTGGCTGTGTGCAACTGGGGTTCTCCAACAGGTTGCGAGCGTGTGCACAGAGATGGGTTCTAAGGACCTGGCTGCCAAGACTGCAAAGCAGCGAGTCCAAATCTGCAGAGTGGGTGCCAGGCTGGAGACCCAGCGAGGGCGCACTGGGAGCCCCAGGGCTGAGCTGGCAGACTTCCCTATTGCTCTGAGGAGTCACCCCCTCTTCTTGTTGGGCTCTCGGCTGATTGGATGAGGCCCACTACCTCGAGGGGGGCAATCTGTTTTATTCATAGTCCACCCCTGTGTTAATCTCATCCAAAAAGCACCTCCACACAAACACCCAGAGTAATATTTGACCAGAAATCTAGGCACTATGGCCCAGCCAAGCTGACATAGAAACTGAAGCATTCCAAAGGCCAACAACTCCCGTCTGGGCAGCTGTTCTGGACAGAGGGCGGCCTCTTCCCATCAGGGGTCTTTGTCATGGGGTGTGTTCAAGGCAACTCAGGGGCTCATGCATGGACGTGTGGCATGCACACAGCTATAGAGGGGACCGAAGGCCCAGGTTACACCCCATGGGGAGGACCAAGCTATGCCCACACTGAAAACGGAAGGGCCACCCCACTGACCCATTAGGAACCGGGGGGCGGGGAGCAGGGGCACAGAAGGAGGCAGCCGGAACTGGATTCAAATCCTGTTCCTGGCTCCTGGTCATGACCCTCCCCAAGACTTAGTGGCCTCAGTGAAGTGGGCTCCATGACCCTGGCCGAATGGACTGCTGGGTAATGGATGCCGAGCACCCACCCGGGCTCAGCCGCCAACGTGAGCCGCCTTCCCTTCCCAACTTCACTGAGGAGCACGTCGACACAGAGGAGAAACTTAATTAGGATTGGAAAAATGTGAATTCCAAGGCTTATTAAATTCATGATATTTTTACTTACCATGTACCCAGAAATATATTTAGCAAAGCAATTTACACCATCGCTGGCTGATGGATTGTGGTTTTCTAAGTTGGGTTTTAAGATGTAAATGGGCTCCAATCAGGGCTGTGCTGGGAGGAAGAACACTTCCCCTCCAGGTCCAGGGCTGCAGCCCCCAGGTTTGCCTGGGCAGCCTCCTGGGATGGACAGATTGCTGTGGGCTCCCACCTTCCCCGAGGCTCTGCTGGGCCCTGCCTCTCCCAAGGAGTCTGCCTGGCTGGGAGAAGGACGGGCAGGGAGCCTGAGGCAATGTAACAAGCGTTTATCAAGTGCTTCCCTTGCCAGGAGCTGGAGCCCGCCTCTGTTTACTCCCTGTCCTCCCTGAACCCCGGGCGCTAACGGCCTTGGGCAATGGGCTTCACAGCACTCTCTCCCACTGGCTCTCTGCCTCGGTTTCCTCATCTGCAAAGTGGAGGTAATAAGAGCTTATATTGGAGAAGTGCTAAGTAGGATTCCAGCCATTCAGGAAACATCGAAATTGGATGTCAGCGAGGCCCTGGAAAGGCAAATACCTGCCCACAGTCAAACAGCCAGGAAGTAAGAGAATCAGGATTCAAAAGCAGGCGAAGGCTGGGGATAGGGATGGACAGGGGCATCCATGCCCAGACCAGGCCTCTATTGAGTCACTGCCTTTATGTTCACATATCAGCATGGAAGGGAGCATGGGAGGTCGGGCTAGACCTGCCCCGCCCAGCACACGCCCTGGAAGCCAGGGCAGCGACCAGCCAACTCATCCCAAGGGAGTCAGAGGCTCCTCCATGAGATGCAGGCTTCCTCGGGGCCAGCGGCAAGACTCCCAAAGCAAGGCCCTGCTGCTCCGCTGGTCACTGCTCCCCTCTGGGTACCCTTGCCTAGAACCAGGGCTTGCTGGAGTAGGGCAGACTTCTGGCTTTGAATTTATTTACTGAAATAATTTGCTTCTGAACTGGATTTCGGATGCAAAGCTGCGCACCAGCCCCACTCAGACAGAATCATCATGAATTTCACTGAGCACAGAATACCTGGCTGAGGAAGCAGGCGGAAGGCTGGGGAGCTCCAGAGCCTCCTGCCTGCTCAGGAACTGCACCCCGGACAGCAGGGGAGGGAGGCTTTGCTGGGAGCCATGTGAGAGGGACCCTGGCTGCCTGGCCCCAAGTCCTCTGGGAGAGGTTGAGCACCACCCAGAGGACCCTGCACAACGATCTCCTTCCAGGACCTCTGGTGAAGGTCGACCTTCCTCCTTCCTTCCAGAACTGCTCCCAGGACCTAGGGAAACCCTCCTGTGCTTCAAAGTGGCACTTCCACCAGGAAGACCCCCTGGATTTTCCCAAGTGGACCTGCTCCTCCCTTCCCATAACCTCTTCTCTCCACAGTTTTATCCCAGGTGGGGACACCATGGTAACTCATGGAGCCTGAAAGCCAGAGACTCCCACAGGCCAGGGACAGAGTGTTGTCCCCACCTTTCCTGGTATCTGCCTGGCAGTTGGTGTGCTTGCCGTATACGATGGCTACTCCAGAAACACTTGGTGGCTTGGATCGAGACATATCCTACAGGAGTGCTTTTAAAGTTATTTTGAGTAGGAAATATATTATGTTTAAAGCAGATCTAAGTAGAATTAGAAATAAATGGAAGGGAGGAACACTGGCTAAGGGGTACCATGAAAGGCCCAGAGCCTGCCTGTGGCCCTCCTCGACCACTCCCACGCCCACCTGTCCCCTGGCACCTCCACATGGCCCCAGTCACCCACCACAGGTGCTTGAAAACCAGCAACAGCAGGAGGACCAGGCCCCAGAGAACCATCTCCCCAGGGCGACACCCTGCGGCCCTGAAAGGTTCTGGGAAACCCCAGAGGAGGCCCCCCAAGGCCAGAGAAGGGACCCAGAAGGATCATGCAGACGGAGATTAGGGACCTAACCAGAGAATGTAAGTACAAACTCTATCCTGCCATCTCTTCATAGTTCCCATGCAGGATCTGGAAGGGGACGGGGACAGGAGGCCACGGAGGCCCACCCCACACGCGGCTCATTGAGATGTCGCACAAGGGCTTTGTGGAAGAGTCCTGGAGCAATGCCCCGACCTTCGTCCTGCCCTGGTGGGCCCAGTGCCACCCAAAGGTCCTGGTGGGAACATGCCAGCCCTAAACTCTTGCTCAGAGGCCCCTCCCAGACCACCTGGCAGTGACCTTCTTCCAACACTTTGGGCCAAAGTGGGGGACTCACCTTAGAAGACAAAAGACTCAAACATGCCCTTGAAACTCTGCCTTGCTGACGGGTGGTGGCAGTTTAGCAGGCCCCTCTGTCAGGGCTGCAAGCTGAGCAGGGCCACGGCCCTCCTCCATCCTGCAGGGCTGGCGGTAGCAGGTGTGGGGCTCCCTCACTGTGCCACTGGACTTCTCCTCTGCAGCTGGCCAGGGATGTGGCAGAGACCTTGGCAGGGGGCCACAGCTTTGCAAGGGGCTGACTTTACTCCAGCCCTCAGGCACTGAGCTCTGGACCTCCAGATGCCCCCCGATGTGAGTAGACGCTCTGGAGACACACCCCGCCGGCACCAGGAGGCACCAGGGGTGGGGGTTCACAGGATCCTGGACCCCAAATAATTAGACTGGCCTTTACCCCACCCTGTGGCAGGTTCACCCGCCCTAATGCTTCATCCCCTCCAGAAGAGACGCGGCTGCTCTTCCTAGACCCTGCAGGCATCGAGCAATAACATGAATAAAGAACACTGAAAACGCTCATCTTCGGAGGCTCATAGTAACGAACACTGATTGTAGAAAACCTCACACACCCAAGCACAGGAAGCGAAACCCAAAGCATGTGCTCTGCCCCCCAAGGTGCGCACCTGATATTGTGGTGCATCATCACAGGGGTGTATGTGTGAGCACACATGTACGTCCACATTAAGGAGCATGGTGAGGGCCACACTCCCCACTTCTGCATCCCGCTCTCCCCTTAACATGATGTTCTGAACCTTTTTCCATATGACCACGCTTTCTGATCTTTCCAGTGACTGTCTCCTACTTGCATTTGGTCCTTCAGGGGGCACCATCTGACCATCCACACCCATGCACAGGAGAAAGCGCCCAGCTAGGAAGAGAAAAACTAGAGCAGGCCCTAGCCCAGCACCACCAACTCACACATTGAGGAGGCCAAGCCCTTCGCCATTGATCCAATAGTCCAGGCTTCCAAAGGCAGATGGAGACAAGCCCACCCAGGGATTTTAAGCTCCCAATGTTTAGCAAATGCCATCTCCTCCTGGGTTCTCCTGGAGAAGCCCACTTCCCCAAGGACTGACATCTTGTGGTTTTGGCCATCACAGCCCCCAGCTAACCTGCGCCCCCTTGGCCCCAGGTCCCTTCCCCGCTCACCACTTTGATTCCTTCATCAGCTGCTGCCTACGTTCCTCCCAAGGCCCAGGTGGTTTCCTGTAGAGTCTGCTGGGATGGGGTGCGAGGTCTAGGGATGGGGTAGAGATAGGGGAAGAGTGTGTGGTTGGGGTGGGTAGGGTGGACACTGAGGGCTAATGTGGAAAGGAGCAGTCCAAGGTCAAGGGCTGGCAACCAGCAGGGAGCTGTTATGGTACAGTCACGCATTCGAAATTGGTGAAACCTTCTCACCATCTTTGGTTTCCAGTATCTTAGTGGTTTTCAACCAGGAGAACTTGTCTCCCTGTGGGACATCTGGCCATGTCTGGAAGCACTTTGGTTATGACACCCAGGGGAGGGATTGTTGCTAGCAAATGCACCAATTATTTGTCACTTTTGGTTGTGGCAGCTGGAGGAGACCAGGTAGGTTGCTCAACATCCCACAATGCACAGGACAGCCCTACCACGAAGAATGATCAGGTCCCACGTGTGACAGGGAGGCACCCTGCTTTCCTTTCTCTTGGTGGGGCCTTTCCAGATTTACAGGTGCAGAATCTCATGGATCCCAAGACCAGTGTGAGGCACCTGAGTCTGGGCCACTGGGGTCAAGAAAAATCAGTGGATGGATCCTGGGAGGAGCAGAAACATGGGGTGCGACAGAGCTGTGAGGATTGGGTGTAAAGTTCCATGCACTCTCCTGAAGCTCTTAGGGGCCTTCGTGGAGTAACTTTAAGGACTGCAGAGACTTGGCTCCTTTGTCATGATCAGCAAGGCATCTTCTGCCTACCAAGTATTAGGACATCAGTGAGCAAGTTGCACTCTGACAATTTTGTGGTCTGGAAAGAGGAAGAGACAGAGGTGTCCTAGAGATGGAGGTGGCAGAGTACATTCCTGAATATGAGAGATGTGTTCCTTTTGGAGATCTTTACCACCCCAATCTCTTAAGATCCAAAATGGCGCCTGGTATTTGTGCTCATCTCTTGGATGGCTATTGGGTTGACGTGGTGGTCTTCTGAGAGGCTGTCCTATTGAGTTTTCATATTGGAAGGCCACATCTCTTCATGAAAGTCAGCCACTGTCAATCGTCCAAGGAGGCAGTGCACCCTCAGACTGGAGCTGGAACTCCATGATGAGTCCCTGGCCTTCACCTCCTGGTCCTACCTGGAGAGCACAGCTGTGTAGATGATGGCTCCTGATGATGGGCACCAAGAGGATGCCACCACCTTCTCCCTCCTGGGGCAAAGGCAAAGAAGTCTGGAGAGCTTTCAAGAGCAGCCCGTCACTGGTCACCCAGTATGCCAACCTCTTGGTATTTTCTTTGGCTAACCCTGACTTTGAGGATTGCCTTGGAGGTCGTTCAGCCTCCCTGTCCATGCATGACCTAGGGATGATCTGGAGAGTTCAGGAGGGGCAGCCAGCCTGGGTCTTAATGGCAGACCCAACATAGAAAGTGACTGACTCTCAGAGGTCATAGGGAAGGAAGTGGCCTCTTCTTCCTCTGACACGTGCTTCCTCACCTGCCCACATCTGAGGGTCAGGGAGATAGTGCCTGCACTCTAGTCACACCTGAAGTCTTCCTCACTGGGGATCACTTAATTTTTAACTGAGAGTAAGTGACCATGGGAACTGAGTATGGTAATGACTTCAGAATTAAAGAGAGAGTCCAGGAAATGGTAAACGAGGGTCTAGAGAAGGAGAGGGGAGAAAAACCTTACATCTTCCTGGTTTCTAAGATCTGGCCTTGGGAAGAAACAGGGCCTCTGAACATTGACCTGCTGACCCCTACGTGATGGAGAGCAGCCCGTTGGGGGCAGAGGTGCAGGTGAAGTAGGCAAAGGGAGCTATGCCATTACTCCACATACCTGTGTCTTCTCACTTCTCTTTTCCAGAACCTTGGCATCTCCTGAAAGCTTCTACAAAATCCCTGGCATCCGTGTGAACTAAATCTGCAAGACTTGGTTACATAATAAGCAATCCTGAACACCTATCTCCACAGCACTGTGTCTCGCGGCTAGCACGCTGTCTGGCATCCAGTAGGCCCTTCATATTTGTCTGCATGGGAGATCTAAGAGGAACCGAGAGATTGTCCCTGTAGCAAGGGGTTATAACCCGGCGTGGAAGACAGTTACGCCAGTGAATGATTCAAGGCAGAAGGGAACGAGTCCATCACTGCCCTGCTTTGGTATCCACCTGCTCAGCTCAGAGTGAAGCACAGCCCTCAGGAGGCCAGGGAGCATGGAAAATGTCCCCTTGAGGGGTCCCTAAGAATTCATGGGAGACTCTTTCCAAGATAAGCCTGTCCGCTGTCCTTTTCCCTTCTACCTGTGGAGTTAACAAAACAACCCCAGCACCCTCTTTTCCTGTTCTCTTTTTCTGCAGAAGCTATCTGGCCGTCTGCTGTCATGGGTCAGCCAGCAGATCCAGAGACTCTCACTAGGCGAGGGGCCTGGGTACTGAGACTTGGTAGCCTCTTCTGTAAGTGGGGGGGTGTACTTTGTTTTCCGCAAGGTGGGGTTTGTGAGAGTCATGAATGAGAAAGTGCTGGGCAGACTGCAGGACGGGAGCCAGCGTGCTGGGCTTAGCTGGGACCAGTTGTGCACATCAAGACAACCTGGGCATTAAAGCTCCCTGAGTGCTGGCCCTGGCCATATTGACTGCCCCTCATCTCCTTGGTGATAATGCGACATTAGCCCATGGAAGATGCTACCTAAATGTCTCTGAATTGGTATATAATGTCCCATGTGGATTACACCTTCAGAACAAAACGTTGGGAGATGTCTGTCTGACAGGGGCAGACGGACCCAAGGTGCAGTCAGATGGAGCACCTTGAGATGGGGGGTCAGGACAGGAAACCCCTATGTCTCAGCTCCCCGCATTGCTTCCCGGTAGCACAGTTTCCAGGGGAAGGTGATGAAGCCCAGAGAGAAATGAGGGTGACTTGAGCCAGACCACAAGGATTATTATCATCCCATCACTACCGGCTTCCAGCTTCCTCCTCCCATACTCCTCGCCTTCATTTAAAATGTAGAGGTTAATGTAGGAGAAAATCGACCTCAAATGCAGGACTGCTTCCCATGACGCTCAGATCACTCGGAGGCACAGCGGGAGATGGGTCGGGTCAGACGGGCAGTCTGACTCTCAGGCAGGTTGGCAAACGTTTTCTGTAAAGAGTCAGATGGCAAGTCCCACGGGCTGTGCGGGCCCTGCAGGCTTGTCACAGATGTTGGGCTCGGCAGTTGCAGGCACCAACGCAGACCGGAGCCACATCCGTGGGAATGGGCGTGGCCCTGCTCCAACAGGACTTTACTTGTGGACACTGAAATGTGCATCTGATTTCATGGTCGAGAGTTGTGGAATATTCTTTTGACTTTTTCTCCCCACCATTTCAAAAAGTCAAGCGCATTCTCAGTTTGCAGGCTGTGAGAGGAGACGGCTGTCCATCCTGGGCCTTCGTTTGCTCGCCCCTGCTCTAGAAGATTCACAGCTGCTGCAGCATCCTCTCTCCTCAAACTCTCATCTTCCTCTTGGGAAAAGAAAATTCAGGAAATGCCTGTTCCATTAGCCACATGGCTTGGAGGTACCAGTAATGCTATGCCCTCCTAGGGAGGCCACTAGATGGGCTTCCATCCAGAATGTGAATACAGGTGCAGATAACCAGAGATCAAACTGGAAAGGGGGCTCTGATCACTGAGGCTCTGGCTCCCAGTACCACCGTGTGGCTCCTCCAGCTTGAGTTTAGCTCCTACAACCGTCATGCCCAGCTCCTCTCTTTGCAGAGAGCCTGAGAAACCGGATGTTGGAGGACTCCCTGCTAGGCGCGTTTGGTGCAAGGCTTTGAATCTGTCATTTGTGAATTTAACTCGGGAGCATGGAGGATTCCCCTTTTATATTGTGGCAGAAATAAGTGGGGAGCTGGTGCCCCAGGATCTAAGACAAAAGAAGTTCTGAGTCCACGGTGAAGTGCAAAAGAATGATAGGGAAGCCTAAGGTTCGTAAAAAATAAATACCTAAACAGCCTGCACGGGAGACCTGCAGAGCATCATTACCTGCTCCCCTGGCTGTTCTAATATGCTGATTATAGAAGCCTGAGAAACCATCAGAGGCCTGAGGACTTGGAGAAGATTTGGCTGGACCTCAAAGAAACCAGTCCCTGGGAGGACAACTTCAGGACAGCCTGGAAACGCACACACAAATGCCTGCTCCGAGACAGACGCTTTCATTCATTCATCAAATATTTATTTCCTTCTTATTATGTTCCAAGCACTAAGCTAGATTCTGAAAGAATCAAGTGGAAAAAGACTCACCCCCAGCCTCTAAGGAGCCTGTGGTGAAGCTCCACAGTAAGAGGCTCTGGGCAGGGCGGGCAGGCACAGGTTGGAAAGGTATCTTAGGAGCATGGTCATCAGGGCCGGGTGGCCCAGGGGAATACCCCACACAGCCACTGCCTCCTGATGGAAGTCTGGCTGCCTGCAGCCTACCTGACTGCCGAGTACCTTCAGGGCACCTGCAGAGGCTGAGGAGTGAGGCTCGGTGGGTCCTCCTGAGTTGCCCCACCTCCACATCAAGCCCGGGGCCAGTAAGACACAGGAGACTCTGAACTTCACCTACAGAGCCCCTCTCTCTCTTCCTGCTTTGAAAATGCCCAGCCAGCCTGTCCTGCAGAGGGAGCCGCCCAAGGAAGGTAGCATGGGGCTCCAGCTGGCACAGGTGGGCAGAGGAGGGAGAAGGTCCACCAAAGACACAGCCTCCAAGCTCTGCCGGCTCCCTCCTGCCCGGTCAGCACCCTGGCCAGCACCTTGTCCCTGGCATTGACGGTTTCATTTTTCTGAGGAGGAAAAGAACAAACGTGTAAGATAATTGTAGTGGAACGGCCGATAAGTAACGTTTGGTCTCCTTTTTACAACCATTCCCTAGGGCCCCATTATGGTAATTTTTCTTCTATAACTGGCAAATTGTATAACGAGTCAGATGATAAACCAGCAAGCAAGGCAGAAATTTGCATTTTAATACAAGTGCCTGTACTGTCACCCCCCTCCCCACCTCCCTGTCTCCGGGAGGTCAGGGCCTCTCTGATCCGGCACCCGCCCTTCCTGCTCCTCTCACTCTGAGTGAGTGAGACAAGCGCTCAATAAACGTAGCATTTTAAATGAAAGCATAATCTCTGCTCTCTCAGATATTATGTAGCATAGAGATTAAGCCCAGGACCCGGATTCAGTCAACCAGGCCCCAGCTCCACTGCTTTCTGCAAGGTGTCCTTGGCAAGATCCTGAATTTGCCTCAGTTTCCCTTTCCGTCAAGTGGGGATCATCCTACCACCTACACTTGGCGTTCGAATGGACTCCTGTGCATAACAAAGGTAATAAATATTTGCTATTAATACTATTAATTATTATTTATTAAGTTGGTGATTAATATTAATTGCTAATAAATATTAATAATTATTGGTAGATATTAATTACATTGCAGTGGTGCTGATGGTGATGACTATTACTGATAAAGAATGAATATGTTTGATGACATTGCAGTAGAGGTGATGCCGGGTGGGTCTAGGAAGACCCCAGTGCCCCTTTAGATTCAGAGCTGAGGGTCCAGGTCAGAGGAGCTGGCCAGGTCAGGTTACAAAAGACCACACACACATCACCTCCAGCACTCTGACCTAAGGCTGAACTTCCAGCCACCCCCAGGGCAAGCCCAGTTTCAGAATTCCAGAACTTTCCACCCATATGGGGTAGTGAAAAGAGTAAGTGGCCTCTGAGTCACAGCCTTGACCCTGAAGCTCTGCTCCATGACCTCTGTCTGCGTGACTAGAAAAGTGAGCTTGTTTCCCATCCACAAAAGGGATTCGAACAACACCCGCTGTTTAGCTGCCTGAAAGGGTTAACAGAGGCTGGGGCCTGGCACCCCACAAGCACCAGTTGACTCCACCCATCAGCCGACTGAGAGGAGAGGCGCTAAGAGCCCTGGCGAGCTCTCCCGAGGTGGTTCCATTTGGCAGGGTGGCCAGTCTTCCATGCTCAAGAAAAGCCGGGTGGGATCCAGAAGATCCTGCCAAGCCCAGAATTATGATTTTAGCTTCAGGAGTGAAGTCTCTGAGGACTGGCATGCCCCGCGGTTTGAATTTATAGACCTAGGCCCCCCAACCAACAGCCAGCCTGGTGGTGGGGAGGGCTGTTATCACAGCCTGCTTTTTGAAGGGTTAGTTTTAGAATTTCCTGCAACTCCTGGAGACCATCGGAGGCTCGGAATCAGGCTGGGAGTAGGCTTCGCTTGGGGTTGTGACGAGCTTTTTATCCATGTCGCCAGGGTGTGGTGGGGATGGCTTTTCCTGTACAACATGAATCACACACAGCCCATGGGGAGGTCACGGGTGGAGCCAGCTGACACCACTCCTTTTTCAACAGGTATATACTGACCTGCGGTTCCAGCCCAGGGCTGACTCCAGTGCTCGAGATCCAGAGGAGGCAAGAGAGGCAGCATGTCCTACCTTCATGGGGTGTACGCTCTAGCGGAGGGGCACACACGCACCCACATGCACATGCCAATAAATAAACACAAGGAGCAGGAGTTGGGCTCTGGAAGGTGTTGTGCTGTGAGGAAGCAGTGGGATGGGGAAGTGTCGGTGAGCGGAGGGGGGCTCATTTCAACCCGCCTCTAGCAGAATCCTACGCCCAGGCTGCGGGTGAGGTATCAGGGCCCCTCCCTCCCAGGGCAGGTTAGCACATGCCCCACCCAACGCTGGATGTGACCTTGGAAAGTGACCTTGGGACTTGTCTGGGCCAATGGTTGGCTGTTGAGATGCAGGGGAGTGTGGTGTGTTCATAGGGCATGGTGTGGCCTCTAATGCTTCTGCCACTACGTATGACCAACTAAGTAAATGAGGCCACGGGATTAGACATGACCCTCCTGGAGCAGGCTATGCAGCTGTCCAGTTGAGCTGGCCCAGTCACAACCAACTTGCAGGCCACAGACTGAAACAGGATATTGGGTGGGACCTCTGCCTGGGTCTTCTATTGCTGCCATAATGAATCATCATAAATTTTTGTGGCTTAATCCCAAAACACCTCTATTATTTCAATAGAGGTGAAATAGAGGTGTCAGAAGTCTGGCTTGGTTCCAGGTTTCAAAAGGACAAAATCAAGGAGTCTGCTGACTGGGCTCTTACTGGGATGCTGTGGGAGGGTCTGCTTCCAAGGTCATTCACGTCACTGACCAGTTCAGGTTCCTAGGGGTTGTAGGACTGAGGTTCTCATTTCCCAGATGGCCACCACTGAGGCTGTCCTCTGCATCAAGAGCCTTTGCTCTTGTCCTTGCAATTGGCCCTATGTCTCAGAATCAGTAGCAGCGTGATGAAGACACACTTGGAGTCTCCTCCTTTCCCTCCTCTCCTGCCTCCTGGGCTGCTTTAAAGGGCTTTTGCATTACTCTGGGCCCATCTGGATAATCCAAGATTAGCTGTCAATTTTAAGACCAACTAATTCATAACCTTAAATACTTCTGCAAAGTCCCTTCTCAGCAGTATCTATGTTAGTGCTTCGTTGAATAACCAAGAGACAGAGAATGTTTGTAGGGCTCTGTCAGGCCATTTGGGGCTATGGGTGCTAATTGTTATACAGCACAAGTACCATAGACCACGTGATGGTAAAGACTGGCCTCAAGGAGAGGGTGACTGGAGCAAGGACCTCTCCCAACTGTTTTTCTTCCTACTGTCTTAGCTTGAACTCTTTCAACCCAGCTTCAACGATGTCTCTGATTTTAATGCCTAGTGGAAGGCAGAACACTACCACAGTGGACTCACCTGGTCTCCAAATGACCACAAAGAACAAGTGGCCCCACCAATCCAACTCAAATACTGGATAAAAGAGAAATGAAGGCACAGTGGCCCATAATCCCAGTGATTTGGGATTTGGGAGGCTGAGGCAGGAGGACAGGAAGTTTGAGGTCAGCCTCAGCAACTTAGAGAGGCCCTAAGCAACTTAGAACTGTCTCAAAATAAAAAATTAAAAGGGCTGGATATGTAGCTTTGGGTTCAATCCCCAGTACTGAAAAGAGAGAGAGAAATACACTTTGTTATTTAAACCCCCATATTGTCGCTTAAACAAAGACATCATAGTGGCTTAGTCTCCTATCGTAACTAATACGGAAATTACACTACAAGGCCAATAAACCAATGACTGCGGGATGCCTCAGAGGAAGGAGTGAGCTTTACCAAAGAAGTCCTGAAGGGTCGCTTGGCAGAGGCAAATGGCCTTGAGCACTCCAGGTTACCAATATCACACACACTCGAATTGAAACAGCATGCCGGGGTGGGCAGAGTGGCTGGGAACTGAGTGACCAGGAACAAAAAAGAAATGCATCTGATTAAAGGCTTGCCAAGCAAAGAGGGACGGGTCTGGGACCATCAAGAGGTGGCATTGGGGTGGTTCTGTGAGAACCAAGGAGGTAGGAGTCCCATCACCAAGAAGGCAGAACGAAATGGAGGATCGTGGTGCTATTGGTTCACCAGGAGGAGACTGGCAGGTGGGGAGTGACGTCCAGCTGGGCCTGCCCATGGGTGGAGCCCCTTTGGCTCCCCACAACTTCTGCCTAGAAAGTGCCCCCTATATGGCTGTCCCTCAGTTGACAGCTCAGGGATGATTCCCCATCTCTGTCTTCCCTAGACCAGGAGATGCCCCCAACTTCAGTAACCAAGCAGAGATGAACGACCTTCTCGTGATGACAGAATCCCCAGAATGTCACTAGGTTGAGTTTCTTATCATTCAATCAACATTTCCAGCGCTGGGTGCAGTGTGGCCATAAAGGAGGATGAGCTATGACTCCTGTCATCAAGGAGCTTGCCAACTCGAGATGATATAAGGCATGCAGGTGGGAAACTACGATAAGGAGGAGAAATTGATGTCTACCGGGACAAAGTGCAGAGAAAGTGTTCCAAGAACTCCGAGGGGAAAGATTACTTCCGGCTTGGGCTGGTGGGCGGGGCCGGGAGGCAGGTGGAAGGTATCCTAGCAACATGGGGGCGTGGCCTTCCAGTGGACCCCTGAGATCGGGAGCTGGAGAGCGGGTGGGGGAGGCGGAGGTGGGCGGGGCGTGCTGGGGAGGGCTGGGGGGCTGGGGCGCCCCTCAGGTCACTCCCCCACGCCATCCCCTCCCCTTCCCCGGCTCTGCACTGCGGGGCCAGCGGTGGAAGCTTTGTTGATGAGCTTCCAGGGATGGAGACGGGGAAGCATCTGCTGGTTCCATATCCCAGAACTCCAGAAGCTCACGTTCTCAGGGCTGGCAGGGACGGTCCAGGCTGCTCCCTCCCTCCTGATGCCCACATCCTGCTGGGACCAGCATCTGCCGCTTCATCCCCTGCGGCCCAGCCCCTGCAGCGCTGGAGGAATCCAGCCAGCCCCCAGTCCAGCCTGCAGGCCTGCAAGATGACTTCCGGTGGAGGGCGGGTGCACAGGAACACCCCCTGGGGACACCTCCACACTTGCTGGGAAGGGTGCCCTCCTGGTCCTCCTTGCTGACCAGGGCATCCCAAGGGAACCTGGAGTAGTGACTTTCCTGTCAACACCCTTCTCCCTGCCTCTCTGAGCAGGTGGAGAGGGGGCCAGAGTCTTTCATCGCCAACGTAGCAGGGAGCAGAGGTCCTAATGGAAGGGCCAGAGCCTCTCACAGCTCAGGAACTGGAGGGGGCATTGGAGAGGGGCAAGGTGGGACCCCACTTTCTCCTTGAAGACTGTGAGAGGCCAGAGCCAGATACTGCACCCAAGTGGACCCCGGTGCACTCAGACACGAGTCAAGACGAGACAAGCTGTTCTTTCCGAAATCCAACCAGGGAGACGTTAATAATGACTCCTGTTGGAAAGGGGGGTGGGGGCCAGAACGCTGAATAATTGAAATTCTTGAGCGCCTGTGTGGAGAGACACAATGTTCTTTGCTGTGTGCAGGAAAGGTTAATAAACACCGGTGACATTGGGCAGCTGCTGAGGACTCACAGCGAGCGGGGACACTTCCCAGAAGGACCCCTGCGCTTGGGTTTGTGCTCAAGGCCAGTGTGCCTTGCTGGCTCCTCCTGTGCCTGTCCTGCCGGCCCCTGAAGACACACCAGAGGCACCCAGCGGGACATCCAAGACCTTCTGCACCAGGATAACCCACCCCGTCCCCATGTGGACCACGTGGAATAAAGCAGAGAGGCAGGAGGAGGAGGGGGCTGCCTCCCGAGTCCCTGGACCCACTTCCTGGCGTCTACTCCCCATGATGGAACCATTTCAGATGGAGCCCTCTAGGGCTGGCTATCCCTCTCTCCATGGCCTGTCCCTCCTTACAGTGGGGGACACAGAGTGGTGTTAGCCACAGTTAGCCAAGAGAGTCAAGGCACTGTGGATGAGGTCCCAGATGTGCCGGGGCATGGACAGGCGGGCACCTCGCGGGGAGAGCCAGCATGGCAGGTGAAGAGGGCCCTGCTGGGAGTGAAGAATTCCCAGGGGCTCCGTTGTCTGCCTGTGGTCTGTCTTCAAGTCCGAACAGCCCGTGTGCCAGCCTCATCCTGCCCATGGCCCAGAGCTGCCAGCTCTTGGCAGCCAGACCCCAGGGCGTCTCTGGATGCTGCCGGATGCTTTGATCTCCCCAGCAAGTGCCTGGCGGCAGCGGTTTACTATCTAAATGCCACATCCGGAATCTGACAGAGAAACAAGCGCTTGGGTGACACCCAAATGCAGCATCAACATAGACATGCTGACATTTCCATCTGCCCCTCCGTCCCCTGAGTCCCCGTGTGCAAAAGGAGCCACAGGCAAAAAAGTAGGTCGCCTGGTTCTCAGTAGAACAGACCAGGTGTTCGGCAGCATCTCAGCTACATGCTTTGGGAGGGTATAGCAAGGGGTGCAGGGAATAAGGGAGGGGACAGTCCTTTGCCCAACTCCCCAACAAGCCACAGCTGGCAATGGACTTGGGTCTCGGCCAGTGGTTCTCAACCGTGGATCTGGAGGAGCTTTAAGAACAAAAAAACTAGTGTCTGGGCCTCACCTAAGACCAATTAAGTGGGCATTTCTGAGGAACAGGCAGAAGCGTCCCGAGCATTTAAAATCTCCCCAGGTATTCTGAGACTGCACACAGGGTCGGCAGCTCCCTGTCCAGGCAGAAGCTGGGCAGCCCGTCCCTTCCCCTGTGATCCTCCCAGGGAGGATATGGGAGAGAGAAGGTGGTTTGAGCTGAAGATTCTTGCATGGAAACAGGCCACCACACCCCACCAATGGTCTCAAGTCCCTGGTGACATTAAAGCTCCACACACAGTAAACTGGGAACTCCAAGCTGTGGCCCGCTCTTGCTCTTGATTCCTGCCTCTTGGTGCCGGTCTCAGTCCTAGATTCCCAGCTGTTCTCGAAAGTATGGTCTCCTGACCTTCCTTTTCACCCTCAACCTTGTTAGGAAAGCAAATGTTCATCTCTACCACACACCTACTAAGTCAGAAATCCCAGGATGGGAGGAAGCAATTCGTGTTTTCATGAGCCCTCTGGGTGACAATGATGAGAGAGGTGGTCCCAGGTCATTTTTCTGGACTCTCGACCTGGCTACTCAAAGTGTGGTCCCCAGCCCAGGAGCCTCAGTCTCACCTGGGACCTTGATAGACATGCAGCATCTCAGGCCCCAATTAGACTGTGCATTTGAGCAGGGTGCACACAGGAAAGTGTGAAATGCTGCCCTACCCAGGTAACACCTTGACCCACTCTGTGACAAGGATGACCTGGCTGACCTCATCACCCCCTTGTCCCAGGACCTGACATCTGACAGTTTCACGGCTTTCAGCGCAGACTGCAGATGCTGAGGCCCACAAATGACATAGCCCCTTATCCTCGCATGAGACCAAGTAGACAGACACGGCCCTGAGGTCTCCTCGTTCCATGGCTGCCTCCCCACCAGGGGTCCACACACCTGCGCTGCCCCTGAAGGGGAGCCAGCACTGAAGTGGGTTCCTAGAAACTGCCCAGGAGGTCAGTGTGCTTCAAAGGGGCCACCCTGAGCAGTGACCGTCTGAATGGCCCCAAGGTCAGCTCCTGAGAAAGCAGGGCTCCTTCTCCCTCATCCTCCCTCCTGCACCTGCGTCCCTTTTGATCCCCCAGAGTGCTCCCCTCACGTGTGCAGGAGAGAGTTGGACTCAGGGAGCAGGACTCAGGGACTCAGCTGGGAGGCAGAGTCAGGAGGGAGGAGGGGCTCCCTGGGGGTCTCCCTGATCCCCTGCTCCTCTGTTCTCTTTGGTTCCTTCCAACAAGCCCCTACTGTGTGCACAGCACAGCATGTTCCTTCTGCCCCTGCTGACCTGTCCCAATAAATGTTATTAAAGATTAATTCAATATGAGTTTGATATCCAAATGCCAGCTTCTCCCAACAGGTTACAAATAGAGGATTTGCGTCCAATTTGAGTTCTCGATTTAAAAAAAAAAAAAAAGGAAGTCCCTAGCCTTCTAACCTGTGATTGAATGAGACACTTCCTCTCCCCTGAACCCACAGACAAGGCCATTGCTACCTTCCCTACATGGAGAATATTGTGTGTGGAGCTTTAATGTCCCCAGACATGGGAGCATTACGGAGGG
>JAJEJO010052027.1:9243-54883 GCA_020662805.1 Glaucomys volans
AAAAAAATAGATACCTGTTGAGGAAGCTGAAAGAAGTAGTCAATAAGGCAGGGGATTCAAGAAAAAGTACCATCAAGAGTCAAAATGCAGAAAGTCTTTCAATGAAGAAATGATCAACATTGTAAAATTTTGCTGACTGCCTGGGTTAGTTGAAATGTGAGAATTGACTACTCCCTTGGCCGGAGGTGGACATCCCTGGGGATATTGGCAAAACAGAGCAGGGGTGCTGGGTGTGACGTAAATTAGTGTGGGTTCAAAAGAGAATGTGAAAATGGAAAGATAGACAGTACAGATGGTAGTACAGAAGGGTTCAGGTTCAAAACATCTTTTCTTAGGTGTTATTAGAGCATGTTTGATTAAGAAGGAAATGGTTCAAGAGAGGTAAACCCTAACAATGCAGAAAGTAAGTAGGAACATATCTTGAGTAAGTGAGAGAATATGATCTGATGCATAACTGGAGGGACTGGCTTAGGTAGAAATATTGGTAGAGAGTCACAGTAGAAAGAGGGAAGGCAAAGAGAATAAGATAATTGGGTGCTGAGTGTGGAGTTGGGTACTTCTGAACTCTACTCTTTCAGGAAATGTTTACAAAAAGACCATTTTTGTAAACTATTAAATGTGAATCTACTAAAGAGAAATAATGGACTTAGTTGAAAAACAGATTCTGCTTTAGATATGTGGTCAAGAATTTAGAGTTAGTAACTGAGTGTGCTCATGTCTGACTTGAAGAAGTAGATGCCAAATTGGGATTAAACATGTAAGAGAATTTTTGGGAGGAATGCCTGGGAAGGATGAACGGGAGTGTTGCATAGAGGCAAGACCTGCATCTTCTGTGATGCAGGTCTGACACTTGTGAGATAGGAGGAAAGGCAGGGAAACTGGGTTGAAAAGCTTCAGACTGTTACCTTTAAGAATGTTTTGGCCAGACCAAGACTGTAGGTTTCCAGAAGAGGGTGACTGTCAGCAGAGGAGGACTTGCTGTACTTTTCCTGTCACCTACAGTTATTGACTGGGAGCAGCCTGGGAGAAGTGTGGCTTTGGTATGGAGCATGGCAGAGAATTTGTAGGTGATGTAGGTGCGGACTCTCTGTCCACTGTGCTCACTGCAACACATTCTCTTGAAGAGAGATCTGGTCTGATCTGTGCACATCCACAGCTGCCCTTGTCAACTTGATTGTGCATTTTACCCCAGCCATGCTTGGCTGCTCCAATGTACATGAGGAGGAAGTGGAATGCTGTAATGAAGTAGCTTTGAGGATTTCTATGGTGGTGGTATAAAGGGAAAGATGGGTAAGCAAATGGAAGTAGTCTTCAAGCAGTTACAATGAGGAACATAGAATCTAAGATGGCTGTGGCTATGAGTACCTGAGGGGATTGTAATTTTTCCCTTGCAAACAAGCTGAAGTCTCTTCATGCTGAGAAAATGTCCTCAGTTCCTTAAATTTTTTTTGCATATTTATGTTTCTGAGTATAAAAGACTTATCACATTACACACACACACACACACACACACACACACACACACACAAAGAGGGAAACTTTCTTTTTTCTATTTCTTTTTCAATTTGAGTATTTATCTATGACTTACGTGCAAGAAGTGAGTGATGAAATTGCCATCCCCTGGGTATGCTTCAATCTCATGTTGCTCAAACTTTTACTCACACTGAGTTTGATTTTAATTTTATGTATCCACTGCAGCACTGGTCCCAAATTCCACTGAAACTACTTCATTGATGCGCAAATGAAGACGATTAATCAAATGCATTGAACTTCTTATACTCAGAGATGGTAGGCAGTTTTGGAAAGTAGTTCCTTGCTATAATAATTTGAAGGGTACGTTGAACTCGAGGGAATTTATGATTCATTCACTGACTAGAGTTAAATGCTAGTGTCAGATCATCCCCTGCACTAGGGTCTGTACCTGAATTCCAGGCATCCTTCACATTTTCCCTCTTGATTACTTACATGCCTAGTGCTGGGCACTAAAGATATGCATGTATAAATGTCTGATGCCCATATTTTCAATACCTTCACAGATTTTTCTTCTTTTGAAGTTCTCTGTATTAACAGATGAAGAAACTGCATTGTCTATTTATAGAAAAAAAGAATAATCCTGTGTGTCTATAAAGCAATCATCAGGTAGCTCTTGATTTCTTTCAGCTGCTGTACACATAGTTTAGTGCTTACATTTACTGATGCCTTGGGGTAACTCTTTGGATATAGCTATAATCATGGCCATCAACAGAAGTGTATGTAATTTTTTTCCTTATAGTTTCAGGTCTTATTTTCATTAGGATTATTGCTATAGGACTTGAGGCTTTTCAGATAATAAAACTGGCCTTTCACATCAGGAAAAGAAAGGACTTTTTTACAATATGATACATGTTTCCAGATGTGCATGTCAACAGAAGCAATATACTTGTTAAAAAAAGGTTTTAACTATTTCTGTCTTGCTTGGTCTATCCAGGAATTGAACTTCCCAAAATTACATTGCAAATTAATACCTGAATTGTAATGACTGAAATGCAAATCCCTTTAGGAAAGCAAATGATAATTTTTCACTGCACAAGTAAAGCAATGACCTATCACTGCCCTGTTTCTTCAACATGTTTCTATTTATCAATTGTAGCTTCCATATCTGAATGTTATCAGAAAAGAGGTTGTAGTGTTTAAATGAAGAGATACATTTTAAGTAAAGGGCATGGCTTTTCTCTTTCTTGTCCTCATAGACTTTGTGGCATGGACAGTTTCTGTTTTACTACAAACAGAAGGCTTTTCTCTCACTGGATTGAATATAATATGTAATATACAAGTATTAATTTCACTGGCAAGGTGTTGCAAAATTTTAAGATGCACATTAATTTTTCTGTTTCACAGGAATCATAATTAATGAAGCAATATGAGACAATAATGTTTGGAATACTTCAGGAATTGATTTTGCAGGAAAAATATAATAAAAACTTACTTTTAAACTGAGAGAATATTTCTTCTGTCAACATATATTTAACATTTTAAAATGTTTTCAAATTTGTCATGACTAGTCAAAGAATGGAAAAATATTAAATGGGGAAAAGTTCTTAACTATACCCTATGATACTTACTATGAGACGACTTAAATTGGCAAACTGGGTGAAAAGGAAGACAGTAATAATTGCTCAGAGAATACAGCATGGCTCAAAATTATCATATGATTGGGGGATAATCTGACCTTCTACATGCAATAAATTATCTAATAAGGTCTCCCTTCACAGTCTCTCATGTGTTTCTTTCTTTATATGATTAATAATATCAGCTTACTCAGACTTTGACAATTTCACACTTCGATTTCTTCAATAAGTTCATACTTAAATTTATTGCCACCAAATTCTAGCTATCTTCAAACTGCTTCCAGGCAGATATTTATAAAATGTCATTTTCATTTGGTTGTCCTTATTTAAATTTCCTCAGCCCCTAATTCTGACTATGATTCGATTGAATCATGCTCTTACAAACATGCTTTAGCATGGCCAGCTTCTCTGTGGATAACCACACATGTTGTGATCAGTTTCTTTGCTGTGATTTATATTGTTCCTCAGATGATCTTCATGGTGCCTTCCTCTTATGTCCAATGCTGTATCATTTTCTCCACCATGTTTTATTCAATTGGCTAATCTCTATTCAAATTTTCCCCTCTCCAAATTCCTAAAGCCATCTATGTTGCATAATCTCAAATTGGACTCTAGCTTATATTATTTACTAATTGTTCAATGTACCATATTATTTTTCCAAGTAGGTTCCTAGTCTTAGAATATTATTATAGTGTACCAAGGTTTGCCAAATGCTAAGAAATAGATATTGAAACAGTTAAATATTCCAATACTCCAAATACTTATCACCGTAATAATGTTTCTGTTATGATGTAGTAGTACACAACTTAAGACAATAAGTGGTTAAAATTTTCATTCATCAAGATGCCCACAATTTTTAAAGACTATCTTATTCACTATAGATTAATAGATGTGGGATTACATCTTATTCTTATATTTCTTCTGAGTAAAAAGTAGCAAGATAGCAGATGTTAAACTTCGAAAATAAGTTTAAATGTCACATACCCCAAAGCTCTAGCAGAGAAAAATTTTTACAATAATTTAAATTATGTTAATAAAATTTCAAGTTATATCACTTAACTTTTCTAAATTTCTTTGCTTTATGTATAATTTTGAGATTCTGATTATAAATTGTGGGTCCTCCCCTTGCTCCTTTCTTCACATAAAATACCAACAGTTACACAATGTATTTTCATGCCATTGATTCTGGTAGTATTGGAAATAGATTTATGGAAAACGTAAAGTCAATTTGAAAAACTATTGGCATGTTTCCAAGTGTTTAAAATGAAACAGTGGCTTTCATTAACTTAAAAAAAAAAAAGACAAAGGCAAATGGGGCAAGTAAAACCTTAAAGGATATATTATTTCTTCTTAAAAAATATATTTGAGTTAAATTGCTTGTATTTATCTTGAAAAAGTGGTAGGTATTTTGGATTTGATTTTGACATGGCAAACCTCATGTCTTCTTTAATAGCCATTTGAACTTTGATAATAAAAATTGGTAACCTGACTCAGAGGTTCATGGAAGCTCATCAAATCAGAGATCCCATAGCTCAGATTGTCAAGCAAGGGTTAGTGTGTGTCAAGGGAGACTCAATTTTTCCATTTGAGTCAGATACATATTAGATTATTTCCTTTCTTTTCAAATGAAGGAGGTTAGTTTTTGCAATGTGGCATCATGCATGCTCACTCTTTCAGCAAGAAAATATTTAAATCTGCACTTTATTTAAAAATTTTAGGGTGAATTGAACTTCAAAAGTATTGCAGTATTTGCCAGCATTTGCAGATTTCTGCCCACTGAGAAATTGACAAGGCTTTGTGATTCCTTATTATGGACTAGCAAAACACTTATTCCAGTTCTGGAAAGTTTGGTAGTTGTCCCTGTTGAGTCTCCCTTACACTTATGACTAACTTTTTCATGTTGTGTTTATGTTTCCTTCATAGCACCAGTATTCGGGAGATAGCAATAAGCAAGGATTCATACAATTGTGCACTGACATCCTGTTGTATTGAACCCATCAGAACAAAGGTTTTTGAGATTTGTCTATGCAGTGATGACATTAGGTAAAACCAGGGAGAAGACAGATCCATTGCCACCTGGTTTATTTGTACATTTTATCTGGAGTCCTGGAAGTTCATAAATGCTATTGAAATGCTCTATTTATTTGCAATACATATACATCCCTATAATCTTATCATTTCTATGCTTTAAGACCAATATTGATATGTAAGTGGTATTGTGTAGGACAATCACAACTGAGCCCTCAGCTCCATTTGGTTGAACTTCAACTTTTAAAATTTTGTTTGCGCTCTTCTCATTCTTATGATCATAAATTGTAAATATTGGGCAACCTCCTATTTAAGTTACTTCTCCAGAATACTGATGGAACATGCTATTTGAAGTTTACTAATTTTGTACAATGCTTCTGAAAGCATGTTTGTGTGTGCATAATTTTATCTAAAACAGACTTGATTAAACATAGATTTTTTTTATCACTGTACCCCTGAAATGTTCACCTATTACATATATTGACATAAATCTTCATATTATTTCATTATTAAACTTTAATTTTCTACATGTTTCTTTTCCAATAAATACTTCCCCTCAGTGTGTCCAAGAATCCTCTGCTGATGTAGTTAAAGATTTTGCAAAGGCTCAATAAAGATAACAGATGCAGGCTGTTTTGAAAGATTTACCTCATTTCTATAGCCTTTACAAGTTTATATACCTTTTATAGGCAAACCATGAATGTACTTTTCCCTGACACATTATTCTGAGAGTGGTCTTTCATAATTTTTCAAAAGTATTAAGCTCCATGCTGTCATAGTTGACTATGGAGTCAAACAGCTCACTTCTATAGATCAGTCACATCCTGCAATCTGAGATCAAACTAGCACTTAACAGAAGAGCGATGCTTAAGGGGTTTTCCAGGGACCCTGCAGGTTCTCTGAATTTCTGCCAACAGGTCTACAACATCAAAACAGGTTTTGTAATAATACTAGATATTACTTATATTTTTGTCTCATTTTCTCATGAGCACAAGTAGAGTTTTCCAAGGCTCCATGATTTAGTATTGCAACACAGAAGTAGATATGAAAATTTGTTCTATTGAAAGAAGACAGATTAAGGAAGATTATAAAATGTAAACTATACCCCATTTAACTCTTTTTGTGGTTGTTTCAGGAAGTACAAATTTTAAAAATATGACATTCGTGTTAAATGTAATAGTTTTATTAGTGTATTAAAATTATAAAAAATGAATAAATATTTTAAATTTTCTTTTTAAATTTGTAACACAAGCATTCTGAATATAAATTCCCCATCTCCTTTGGGATCCTTAATACTTTTTAAGAATGTGAAAGGGCCCAGTTTGAGAAGCACTGTGGTAGAGGCTGCTTACCTATTTCTTGAATCTTGAGGTGTAGCCAGTCTTCTACACAAATGGAGAAAAATGTATGAAACCAGCTGTGATCAGCACCAGATACAGGTATTTGTCCAGGTCCTAGCCTGCTGGATGTCTCGATCGTAATTTACATTTTTGTTTTCCTGAATCATAGTCCCTGGCTCTGTCCTCTGTTGTTTGGAAACTTATTTGTATGCCCTTGTCTGGCTTATTGATCTTGCTCTCTGGTTTCACTTTCTTACTCCCATGTTACCAAGGTTTCAGGAGGAAGATATTGCTTGTATCAAACTAAGCTCGAGGAAAATCTAACTGGACTCCACTGAGGAGATTATACACATATATGTGTGCATTTATAAATTAAGAATTTGGAGTAATTCATATGGACACTAATAATGCATCTGATATTTTATCCTAGATCTAATAGAGCTGATGAGATCTTCCTTGCCCATACTATCCCTGATTGTACACTGACTCTCATTTCCCCCTGGATGTCCAGTTCCAACATGCCCTAGGATTGAGGATCCTCTTTGTTTTCTCTCTTTAATTCATTTTGCTCTTGTCCTCACCCAGTAGCAGATCTAATTCATGTCCAGTCCTTGATATCTAGTTCTTATGGGACTCTTATCAACCATGATCAGAAGTTCATGAAACTTCCCAGCTCAGCCCTCTTATGTCAGCTACTGCTTACTAAAACTCCAAGTCAACTCACCTGCATTTCTTTTATTACAATTTAAGAAGAGTTTCATTCAAGTATAACGTGCATTGTTTATTCTTACAAATATGATAATTCAGGTGATATTATTTCACAAATTGAATGCACATGAAAACCAGTTCCAGATTAGATACAGAACATGGCAATCATCCTAGAGGTCCATTGTGTCTACTTTCAGGTACTATTCCAAAAGAAATAAACCCACACTCCCATTGGAAATTTATGTATATAGGATCAAATGATATATACTTTTTTTAACATAGCTTCTTCCATTCATTCTCTTTAATCTAAGTAACTGTGAGTTATGCAAATCATTGCCTTGTTCATTCTCATTGTAGCGTGGTATTTAATATGAGAGAATTCTGCAATATATTTCACTATCTTAGTATTGTTCAGTTTCTGATATGTTGTTATGAACATTTTACTATGTTCCTTTTTCATTAATAAATGCATACATACATTTCTGTATGTTACATGTTTGAGAGTAGAATTGCTAGGTCATGGGCTATGTTCCTTTTTATATTTTCTGCTGTCGTAGATGCTGTGGATAACATTTCATAATGTTTACACAAAGTGTACCCCTGTCAATATCCATAGAGAATTCTGGCTGTGCCATATCCTAGCCAACACTTTTCGGGCTCTTGTGTTTAGTGTAGTTGTGATTGTACGTCAGAATTTAATTTGTATTTCCCTGATGACTAATGATTTGAACTTCTTTGCATGCAGTTATTAACCATTGGGATATCCTGTTTTGTCTGAGCAAGTCTTTTGCCAGCTTTTGTTTGTTGTCATTGTTATTATTTTCCTGTTATTTTCCTTCTTTTTCATGGTGCTCTACATTTTCTAGACATAAACCCATTATCAGATACATGTGTTGCGAATATCTTCTCTCCCTCTGTGGGCAACCTTTACTTTCTGTTTATCTGTGTTTTGATGAATGGAAAGCTCTTAATTTTCATATTATCTAGAGTATTTTTTTTTTTTTACGATTAGCTCCTCCTGCACTGTTTTAGAAAGCTTTGGAAATCTTTGCTTACTCAAAGTTCAGCAAGATGATTTTTGTTTTCTTTTTAATATTGTATCATTTTGTTTTTTTACTTGTTTTCAGTAACTTTAAAAATTTCTGAAATTTCATTATTAGATGACTTCTCTTTAATACATTACCGTTCAGACTGAAATTGATTTTAATTGTATTTGACATGAGATAGGGTCAAGATAAGTTTTTGTTCCATATGGAAATTCAATCTAGCTACATTCATTTTAAAGACCATTCTCCTCCACTATCCTACAGTATTTTCCTTGTCAGAAGTTAGTTAATACTGATTCCAAACTCTTTTTTTTTCTTCTCCACAGTTCTATTTATCTATTCTGTACCAGTTCCATACTGTTTTATTATTATTGCTTTATAATTGGTTTCCATGATAGGTAATTTAAGTCTTACATCTTTATTTTTCCTCAAAGCTTTATGTATTCTTAGCTCTTCATATTTCCATACAGATTTGTAGTCAGTTTAACAATTTTTGTGAAAGTAAATGTATTGTTTTGAATTTTGCTTGGCATTGGCGTAGTCTAATTTGGGAAGCATTGCCATATTTAACATGATCTGAAGACATGTCTCACGTTATTATAAGGAATTTCCCTTCACTCCTTCTTTTCTAAGAGGTCTTTTCATAAATCTGCAAAATCAATTTTATTTCTATTTCTATTTAGAAGTCTGCAAGATCTTAGTATTATTTATTATTTGATATTTGATATATATACATTTTCCCCATTTGGTGTTCTTTATTATTATTATTATTTTTCCTTTTCTACGTTCTCATCTGAGATGGTTTTCTGTCTTCCAAGAGAACTCCCATGTAATGGTTCATTTCAGATTTGACCTGCTTGCAACCCCTTCTGTGAGATTGTGTCAAAAAATGTTTTTATTAAACCTTTGTTCAATTTTTTGAAAATGTCTTAAATAAAAATATAGGTTTGTTTCTCTTTTTTTCTCTTTAATTCAAAGATCCATTCTTTTGCCAGTCTTTCCCTCAAAACATTAGTATTCTTAATGTTTCAACCTTTAAGTCTATGAACCTTGAGTTGTGGCCAATCACTTTACTATAGAGAGTTAATTGGCGTCAATACACTTGCTTCCTTCCTTTTTCTCAACATAAGTGTAATTTCTTACCACTGTTTATATCTTCATAAACTATTTTATTATTTTTATTTGACACATTTGACACATTTATGGGAGGCATGTGATGTTTCCATACATGAGTATACATTGTATAATGTTCAAACCAGGGTCAATATATCTGTCCCCTCAAACATTTATCATGGTTTTTTTTTTTTCATGGTGAAAACATTCAAAATTTTTTTTCTAAAGTTTTCATCATTCACAGTACATTTAATATTATCTTTCATCACCTTACTGCACAACAGCAAACCAGAGCTATTTGCTCCTATCTAATTGTAACTTAATACACATTGATCAAGCTTTTTCCAATCCTTTTTTCCACTTAGTCTGCCCAGCCTCTGATAATCACTGTTCTACTCGCAACTTATTTTAAAAAGCATTTACCACAGAAGGTGGCCAAAGAAATTTAACATTTCCCATTTCATTTTTCCAATTAATATTCAACTTAAAGAGGGTTTCTTATCTTTGACAGGCTTACCATTGACCTATCATTCACACATCCAGTAAATAAAGAAGGATATGCTGCCATTTGCAACAACATGGATGAAACAAACCATGTTATGCCTAAATACACTTACACACTGTACAATAGCTTTTCAGCCAACAATGGACCAAATGAATGGTAATGTTCTCCTATGTCATATTCTTGCGTTTTTGTATTTTTTCATTTTACATTGATATTTCTAATATATTTTGAGTTAATTTTTATTACATTTGATTTTTCCATTTAATTGCTAGATATGAGGTTTAGGCAGGTGTGAACCATATCAAGTAGTGTCTTTTGCTGAGTGTCTATTGACAGTGTCTTTTCCAGAGCAGACACTTTTAAATGAAATCCAGTATGTCCATTTTTTCTGTCATGACTCATGCCTTTTCTGTTGCATCTAAAAGGTCATCACTATGCCCATTGGCATCTAGATTTTCTTCTATGCTATCTTCTAGCAGTTTTATAGTTTTGCATTTTATATTCAGGTGTGTGATTCAGGTTTTTGAGTTAAATTTTTATTACATTTGATTTTTCCATTTAATTGCTCAGACCTAAGGGATAGGCAGGTGTTAATCACATCAAAGCAGGAAAGTACTACCTCCATTTCTTACTTTTAAACTTTGACAAATGTAGCCAAGTTATATCTCAATCATTGAATTTGTAACTTATACATCAGATGTTTCTTAATAAAACATTAGGGTCATGGAGTACAGGCAGCTTTACATATTTACCTTCAACTACTACATTTCAGAGTTATAAGAAAGTAAAGTCAGAGTCACCTTCCCATTTGTCCTGTGTCAGGGCACAAGTACAGATCAATCCTCTGTTGAACCTTTCTCTGAACATATCCTAATATTTTAGTCCTTGAATCTTTTAAAAAGAGTATTTTTTTCTAACAAAGACTGGAATAGGCATTTTCTTCACTTAATAGTATTGTGTATAATAGCTTATGTTGAATCATCAAGTTAGAATGCAGTCCCCTACAAAATTTTAAAAAATTTTGTATAGCTTTTAATGTGTAGGCCAGCCAATAAATATTTATTTTGAAAAATACCACTGTTAATAATCAATTTACCCAGTCATCATGCTTTTGTTTCCTGAACAACCTGATTTGCAGATGAGTAAACAATGTGCTGGTGGGGACTGACCTTGATGGGAATGGTTTCCATGTTCTTGGTGGTCATTCATTCACTTCTCAACATCCATCGACTCACCCAATAGATGCTGTTCAGCTCTCACCAAGTGGCTATGAGAGGAGTGTGGCTGATAGAGGAAGAGCATTCCCATGTATGAAGGGAAACACAGTATATGCTAGAGACAGTTTTAGTCTATTTAAGAGTGTATTCATTAGACACATGGAAATAATCTAGGGATGTGCTCTGAATAAGAACATGTTCATTATAATTCCCATGTTCTTGGTAGAGGAGAAGAAGGAAAATCATACATTTTATAGTTTCACCTTGTAAGACATGTCAACATTTTACACAGAATTTAATATTTATATCTTGTGATAGTGTTCTCTACAGGTTTAATTTTATAGAAGAATCTAAACAGAATTTAAAAACTTAAGATCAAACAGGGCCAGAAACGATCCTATTTGATCTAAGATGTAGCTCATCTCAGAGCTTGTATTCTTTTTACTGTTACCTGAAATACAGGCGAAGGACAAAAGTTATTATATTTCCTATGATAGAGGAAGAGGCCAAAAGTTAAAGTTTTTCAATCACACTGTGAAAAACAAAACTCTTCTTTTAATCTGTATTTATAGTAAAGTAAAGATACACCATTTGGTCTTTTACTAATAGCAATAAGAGCCAGGAAGGATTTATTGCAAATGAAAATGTCTGTTCAATGTACACCTGAAGACATTATTTCAAATTATGGCCAAATCACCAAGGTTACACTTAAACAAGTATGCTAGACACAAGAACACATTTTATTTTTCAAATTCTACAGCCAAAAATATGTCAAATCAATTACAAATAATAAAAATTTCATATGTTAGCAAATGTAGAAGGTTACTCAATTAGCATACATTACAGATAGTGTTAATCATAACAGTGTTCTATTACTAAACAAGCAGTTAATTATGTAAATTATGAAGTACCAAATATATGCTCATTAAAAATGATCTTCTATAGCTTTGGAACTATTTGTGGACAGACTATAATAATTAGTAAAATATCTGGGTCAAGATTTACTTCTGTTATGAACCAAATTGCAAGAATCACAAAAACTTAACCATTTTCCCTCAATCCAAAAATATATTAAGACCTTAACTAAGTAAAATTATTTTGATATTGTATAAAATCCATGAAGGAAGAAATTAAACTTGGTAGTTCTTTTCTATACCATAATTTATATTATTTATTATTTTCCTTTAATGAATAACTGAGATTTAGCTTTATTTATGCTTTGTTGGGACTTCCAAAAATTAGATGAATAGTTGACTATTTTTATGGGTACATTTTTACAACAATCAATTGTAATGATTTTATTGGAGACTGAAATCTTCATATAACAACCATCAATATAATAACCTTTGATAATTTACCTAAAAAATACTGCCTAAATAGATACTGTTTACAATAAATGGAGTTTAGAGATTTTATTGCTATTGTGCAATCCAAATTATTCTTCTTAATAACAAGGTTTTAGGAAACTAAGTTAGGAAATATTCTGAAGACAGAGACATCAGTAATTTGTTTCATTAAGAAAGGCAATGCAAAATTTAAATGAGTAATATGCAGAAAAATCTATTAAAGTGCAATTGTTCTCTAAAATTTCATATGTTACTTTTATTTCTACTCTGTGTTTCAAAAATAGAAAAGAAAATGTAAAAATATGAAGATCAAGCCTTGTAATTTCAGTTGGACAAATATCTGTTGTTACTTTGCCTTCAGGCTGTCAGAGAACTTCATGATGGACTTTTTCAGTGATTTTTTTCTCCATGAAGATACAGTCTATGAATCTTGTTTAGTAAGAGAATTTACATGGCTTTTAAATTGACAGTTGCTGCTTTTGAGAGTGTTTTAAGCAGTAAATATATAATATAAGGCATTACAGAGAAAAATCACCTCTGATATGGTTTTCTATACATAAACTACTAATTTTTATGTTAAAGCAGAATCAGAAATGATGAGTAAAGCTGATTGTAAGTACTAATAAAACCATGAAAAACACAATTTTGATTTATTCATTCTTCTAACTTCTTGATTGGTAAATTGATTTTCTGTTCTTATTTTTTCTTTTTCATTGTGAAAGATAAACAATAGAAAATATCGCAAACTAAAAAGTCTGATTATTAAAAACTAATCTAGCATCACAAAAAAATACTTATTCTTATGAATTTAAAGTCTTTTTGTTGATGGGTGAATACTTGAGTAATCTGATAGGGTATACTTTCTGTTTTTCTTTATTATTATTGGTTCTTTTTAATTATACATAACAGTAGAACCCATTGTGATATAATTATACAGCAGGGAATATATCTTTTCACAATGTAGATTCACACGGTTCATATAATCTTATATATACACAGGGTAGTACTGTCTATCTCAGGCTACAATCTTTCCTTCCCTCACGCCCTCACATTCCATTTTTCTCTACACCATCCATACTTCCTCCATTCTTTTCTTATCCCTCCCATACCCCCCCCCCCATTATTTATCAGCATCCACTGATCAGAGAAAACATTCAGCCTTTGGTTTTTTGAGCTTGCCTTATTTCACTTAGCATGCTATTCTCCAACTCCACCCATTTTACCACCAAATGCCATAGTTTTATTCTTCTTTATGGCTGAGTAATATTCCATTGTGTATATATAAAACAGTTTCTTTATCCATTCATCAATTGAAGGGCCTCTAGGTTGGTTCCACAATCTATCTATTGTGAATTGAGAAGCTATGAACATAGATGTGGCTGCATCCCTATACTTTGCTGATTTTAAGACCTTTGGATATAAACCAAGGACTGGGATAGCTGGGTCAAATGGTGGTTCCATTCCAAGTTTTTTGAGGAATCTCTATAACGTTTTCCAGAGTGGCTGCACCAATTTGCAGCTCCACCAGCAATGTATGAGTGTGCCTTTATCGCCACACCCACGCCAACACTTATTATTGCTTGTATTCCTGATAATAGCCATTCTAATTGGAGTTAGATAATATCTTAGAGTGGTTTTAATTCGCATTTCTCTAATTACTAGAGATGATGAACACTTTTTCATATATTTGTTGATCACCTGTGTATCATCTTCTGTGAAGTGTCTGTCCAGTTCCTTAGCCCATTTATTTATTGGGTTCTTTGTATTTTTGGTGTAAAGTTTTTTAAATTCTTTATAAATTTTGGAAATCAGTGCTCTGTCTGAAGTGTGTGTGGAAAAGATTTTTTCCCACTCTTTAGGCTCTCTTTTCACATTATTGATTGCTTCTTTTGCTGAGAAAAAGCTTTTATGTTTACATCTGTTCCATTTGTTGATTCTTCCTTTTATTTCTTGCACCCTGGGGGTCACGTTGAGAAAGTCTTGTCCTAAGCCAACATGAAGAAGATTTGGACCTACTATTTCTTCTATTTGGTGAAGAGTCTCAGGTCTAATTCCTAGATCCTTGATCCATTTTGAGTTGAGTTTTGTAGAGGGTGAGCATTTCTTTTTATTGCATATGGATTTCCAGTTTGCCAGCACCATTTGTTCAAGAGGCTATCTTTTCTCCACTGCATGTTTTTGGCACCTTTTTCTAGTATGAGATAACTATACTTATGTGGGTTTGTCTCTGTGTCTTCTATTCTGTACCATTGGTCTACATGTCTATTTTGTTGCCAAAACCATGCTGTTTTTGTAACTATTGCTCTATAGTAGAGTTTAAGGTCTGGTATTGTGATACCTCCTGCATCATTCTTCCTGCCCAGGATTGCTTTGGATATTCTGGATCTTTTGTTCTTCCAGACGAATTTCATGATTGCTTTTTCTATTTTTATAAGGAATGTCATTGGAATTTTTATCGGAATTGCATTAAATTTGTATAGCACCTTTGGTAGTATGGCCATTTTGATTATATTAATTCTGCCTATCCAAGAACGTGGAAGATCTTTCCGTCTTTTAAGGTCTTTCTCAGTTTCTTTCTTTAATGTTCAATAGTTTTCATTGTAGAGGTTTTTCACTTCTTTTGTTTGATTGATTCCCAGGTATTTTGTTTTTTTTGAGGTTATTGTAAACAGAGTTGTTTTCCTCATTTCACTTTCAGATGATTCATTGCTTATGTAGATAAATGTATTTGATTTATGTGTGTTTATTTTATATCCTGCTATTTTGCTGAATTCATTAATTAGATCTAAAAGTTTCCTGGTGGAGTTTTTTGGATCTTCTAAATATAGGATCATGTCATCAGCAAATAGTGACAGCTTGAGTTCTTCTTTTCCTATTCGCATACCTTTAATTTCTGTGGTCTGTCTAATTGTTCTGGCTAGCATTTCCAGCACAATGTTGAATAGAAGTGAGAATGATGATACAAAATATCAAAATCTCTGGAACACTATGAAAGCAGTACTAAGAGGAAAATTCATTGCATTGAGAGCATTCAAGAAAACAATAAAAAGTCAACAACTCAATGACCTAATCTTACATCTCAAAGTCCTAGAAAAAGAAGAAAAGAACAACACCAAAAGTAGAAGAAGACGGGAAATAGTTAAAATTAGAGCTGAAATCAATGAAATTGAAACAAAAGAAACAATTAAAAGAATTCACAAAACAAAAAGTTGGTTCTTTGAAAAAGTAAACACAATAGGTAAACCCTTAGGCACACTAACAAAGAGAAGGAGAGAGAAAACTCAAAATTACTAAAATTCAAGATGAAAAAGGAAATATCACAACAGATACCATTGAAATACAAAACATAATTAGAAGCTACTTTGAAAATCTATACTCCAATAAAACAGAAAATCCTGAAGACATCAACAGGTTCCTAGAGGCATGTGATCCTCCCAAACTGAACCAGGAGGACATACACAACTTAAAAAGATCAATTTCAAGTAATGAAATAGAAGAAGTCATCAACAGCCTACCAACCAAGAAAAGTCTGGGACCAGATGGATTCTCAGGGGAGTTCTACAAGACCTTCAAAGAAGAACTTATACCAATACTCCTGAAAGTATTTCACAAAATAGAAAAGGAGGGAACCCTTCCAAATTCATTCTATGAAGCTTGTATCACTCTGATACCAAAAACAGACAAAGACACATCTAGAAAAGAAAACTTTAGACCAATGTCTCTGATGAATATAGATGCTAAAATCCTTAACAAAATTCTAGCAAATTGCTTACAACAACATATTGAGGAGATAGTGTACCATGATCAAGTGGGTTTCATCCCAGGGATGCAAGGTTGGTTCAACATCTGGAAGTCAATAAATGTAATTCATCACATCAATAGACTTAAGGTTAAGAATCATATGACTATTTTGATAGATGCTGAGAAAGCATTTGACAAAATACAACACCCCTTCATGCTCAAAACACTAGAAAAAATGGGGATGGTAGGAACATACTTTCTGTTTCAATGAATATATGGTAGATCCTCCTTATATGCTGGGATATGTCTTTGCATGCCTGAAACCATAATTATTACTGGCCCTATATACATCGTTTTTTTTCCTGTACATACATGCCTATGTTAATACTTAATTTATAAATTAGGCACAATAAGAGATAACAAAATTTTTTCATAGATCTTGTTAACCTCAGAGTATGATTTTTTTCTTTTCTTAGTGTATCTGAATTGCTAGCTTCACTAGTTTTATGCCTTGGGCTATTACCAAGTTAAAAAAAATAAAAAGGTTACTTGAACACAAAAATTGTAATACCATGGCAGCTGGCCTATCTGATAATCAAAATGGCTCCTATGTGACTAATGAACAGGATGGATACTCTATAAGTAAAAGGGATATGAATTATGTCCCAGGATGGATGAAGCAGGATGGTACACTATTTCATCATGATACTCAGAATGGCATATAATTTAAACTTTATGACTTGTTTATTTCTGGATTTATTCATTTAATATTTTTGAACATTGATTGACTCTGGTGAAGTGAAACTACAGAAAGTGAAATTACAGATAATTGGGGACTACTGTAATTTAAATGGATCTAAGCAGTGCAATTGTCTTTAAAAGAATAACAGACCACAATGGATCCTGCATATATATATATATATATATATATATACACACACACATATACATATACATATATGTATATGTATATATATATGCAGAATATATATATCATATTTATATATGTGATATATATATATGTTAATAAGAATAATAACAGACTGGAGATCAGTAGAGTAGAGCAAGGGTATCTAGGAAGGGAGGGAAGGAGGGAAAGGGAAGGTACTGGAAAATGAGATTGATCAAATTATGTTATGTTCATGTACAAATATGGCATAATGCATCCCACTATTATGTATAATTATAATGCACCAATTTAAAAAAAGAATAGCAGAGAAAGAAATGTTCCAAAAAATGATATTCTACTCCCGGGAACTTGTATTAGATCCTGTAGGCTTTGGGAAGCTTATTTGCATTTATTTGATTATTGCAGCACCATATTAAAGTGAATTAAAAGACAAAACATAAAACAAAAAATAGATTTTCTGGTCCCAATATAAACTATGCTTGAGATTTGCTGTGGCACCAGCTGCTGTATAAAGAGGTCACATAGAAAAGTTGACCTGTGTAAAATGTAATATTCCTGTTTATATTCATGGAAATAGCATATACGCCACTCATTGCTAAAACAGGAATTATAACTACTTTTTATACCCTTCGCTTTCTCTATGAGTAGATGTAGGCTTTGGAGTATGTATGCAAACTACCTTGAATTCAATTGTTTTACTTAAAACACCTATATAGAATTACGAAGATGTTATTGAAGAAACAGATATCAATAAAAATAGAAAAACTATTGAATTTAAGTGTCTAATTACTAGTAATACAGCTTCTAAATGTATTCCATTACGGAATCCAAATGTCTTTGGTTTTCAGATTGGTTTTCTTCATTATTCTGTTGGTTACACATTTGACCATGTTAGATTTTACATTATTTAAAGAGTTATATGTGTCACGTTCATCTTTATATTCCCATCTCTTGCAACAGTAATATAACTAAAGGAAATTTTTTATATATCTTAGGCACCTAATAAATGCATGTTATGTAGAGGTGAATTTCAATATGAATGAATATATCAAATTTTCTTTTACTTTTCAAGTTGAAAAATCTCTTTCAAATGAGTGAAAAGGGGGTTCCATAAGATATATGATAATATATTATTTCATATAAAATAAAACTCATTTAATAGCAAATATACTTTTATATCAAAACAACACAGATTTTAAAGAATAAGAAGAAAGATTCAGTACACAAAGCTTTGCTAATATATCCAAAAAATAGTATGAACTTTGCTAATATATCCAAAAAATAGTATGTTCTTAGATTTAGTAAGGCTTCTTTATTCTTTTGATGAATGATTAATTAAGATTTGATGTTCATAGGAAGTAACTTTGCTATTTGTGTCTCAATAGGCATTTATTTGGCTTTTCCTTTTCCTTTGGATATGAAATTTTCCCTGTATACAGAATAAAGACAACCAAGTCAACAGTTTTTCTTGTGCAGCAACAGAATCAGAAGTTGATTAAATATCTATCTACTTCTTAGTTATCATTTTTAATGACAAAATCCATAATTCAGAAATGTTGAGCAAACCTCAAATGTGGTTATTTTGTATTTTCTATCACCAGCCTTATAGCAACAATATTTTCTACATTTTTTGCTGGATCTTTCAAACTGTTTCAGTTTAAAAATAAACAACAAAGCCATTAAAAGCTGGTGCAATGCTGATATATTAGGCACTGAAATGGAGACTTGCTGAAGGACAGTTTAGTGGAAACAGCTACAGAACGACACCCAAGAGTAGTATCATAAAAAATGGGAACTCAGACAATTTCTTCTATAAATGTTTAATACCCCAAATATTCTTGAACAGTAGTCACAAGTTTTTGGTATGGAAAATATAATTGAAGAATCTATGAACATAAATTATGTTCCTCTGACCCTAAACTCATAACTTGATAATTATAATCTAGTCTTAAATTTCAAAGAAAATTGCTATTATTTTATAAAACTTAACCTTCCTTTAAAGTGGAAAATCCAAGTTAATACTGAGTCAGTAGTAAAAAGAAAAAAAAGAGCAGAATTAAAGAAGAGCTTTATCAACTAAAAAATAAAAACATAAAATAAGTAATTTGCTGTGTTTTCAAAGCCTTTATATATTATCACTGGGTATTTTATTTCAACATAAAAATACTCGATTTTATTCTGTGTATGATGAGGTATTTCCTACACCTGCTCTTTTCAGTATATTCATCATCTGTCTTTTCTCCCAAGCAATTAACCTTGGCATAATTTTTGTCTTCTTTTCCTCCTTTATTCTCCAAATCTAACCCAACAAATATACATCTGATTTTACCCTTAAATTATTTCCTCAAATTTCTTCTCCTATTTATCTTCCATAACTTAGCAAATCCTTTTCAACCTGTAACTATAAAGCTAGAGGTGTTTTTCCCCCACCCCCTAATTGTTCTACTCAGTTGAATCATGCCTGCGTCAAGGAACAAACTATATCCTTTGGAAGAATCTGATTCAGCATTTCTCAAAATACATGTGCATTGAAATCACTTGGGAACCTGGTTAACAGACAGATTCTGATTCTATAGATTTGGATTGGGGCCTGAACTTCCTCATTTACAAGCTTATAAGTGAGGATGATACTGTTTTATAGATCACATTCGGAGAAGCAAGGATCTTGGCAAAACCTAATTGTTTATGTGACTCCTTTTCTTCAATTTGTCACAACAGCTCATTGCTTTTGCAATACAGTCACATTTGAGCATGGAATATAAAGTACTCAGGACCTTCTTCTTGGTACCCTTACATATACGACCACTTCTTTCAAGCTCTCTTTCTTGGCTACAGGTCTAAACACGCCATCTATGAATACAGGACCTCATTCATTTCCCAAATGTATTTCCTTAGTTCTACATATCTCTTGACACACTCTTACCTTTTTGTTTAGGAATTTTTCCTCTTTGATTTACTCCATACTTTAAGACTTAACTTTCCTTGTTACCTGTCCTAAAAAGCTTTTATTGGTCACCCCAGGTTTAGATTGACTACTCTTATAAATGCTCCTTTATAACTCTGGGTTGTCTTGTGGCAACATCTAAGATTGTTCTGAAATCATGCAGACGTACAGATGGTCCCTGATTTACAGGGACCATTTACAATGTTTAGACTAGTGATTCTTCAACTTTACCTTGGTTCAAAATCCAGATACATGAAACAGTACAAAATATGCTCCCAGTTTGGCTGGTGATAATGTGGCATAACTCTCTTTCCTGATACTGGGCCTGGGCAGTGAGCCACAGCTCCCAGTCAGCAATGTGATAACCAGGACAGAAGACCAGTACTCTACAGTGACTGTGTTGCTATGCTGTGATGAAAATATTAATGAGTTTATGGGGACAACACTATCTGGTCAATTAAGAAGCATCTGTATTATCTCACTGACTTATAAGTTTGATTTTTTATCTTGTATTTCACAGGTCCAGCTAAGATATCAATGCATAATAAGTGTTAATAAATATTTGACTAACTCAATTCTAGTTATCTGAGATCACTTCTGAATTTGTCCAGATTATATACATTATTGAATTATTGAAATAAGCAGGACATTTAAAAATTTTTTATAATATTCATTTATGTCCATTTTCTTTTTTTTTAATGGCATTTAGTGATATCCCTTCATTGATTCCTAATATTGGCTATTGGTGATTTTTTTCTCTCTCTTTTTTTTTTTTTTTTTTTCAGTTAGGAGTAATAAGTTTTTTAGTTTATCCTTTGGCTATATTGATTTTGTTGTTTGTTTTCTATATCTTAACTTCTTCCCTTTTTATTATTTCCTTCTGCATTCTTTGTTTTTCTTAGTTCTTTTGTTGTTGTTTTCTATTTTCTTAGGAGTTGTACTTAGATCATTGATTTTCAGCTTTAGTATTTTGTTTCCCTAATGCTTATTAGAGCTTTACAATCCTTAGCAGCATGCACACACACACAAAAATTCATCTTTAACATATTCTAATGTACGTGTTTAGTCTATACATTTTCCTCAAAGTTAACTTGTGGCTGGATCTTGCAAGGTATGATATACTGTTACTGAAAGCTTGGTCCTTGTCTTCATGCCAATTCCATAATGAGGACAGGGTATTGAGAAAAAGGAAAGAGGTTTATTGCTTTGCTAGCAAAGGAGCTGCACAGGGGGTTCCTGTCCCACAGGCTGTGATTCTGCCCACCAGAGAGAAAGAATTTTTAGAGACTCATTCTAGGTGCTCCAGAGGTGGTTGTGATTCACTTGCTAATTTGAGAGAGAGCCATTCCTTAGATCTTCTGCCACCATCCCTGAAGTCTGGATTACTTGGTTCCTGTGGTGGTTTGTGCTTAAAGGCAGATAACTTGGCCTAGGATGAGAAAAAGAATCATGTTCCCCACCCCAAGGTTAGGGAGGAGGGAGGAAGAAGAGGAAAGGAAAACATATCTATTCTAAAATAAGCCTCAGTGACAAAGCAGCAAGGGCTGTATTCAAAGCAAGAGGTAGACCACTGTTACATTACTCTATTACAATCTTTTCAAAATATTTTATAATTCCATTGTGACATCTTCTTGACCTGGAGTTATTTAGAATTACATTACATAATCTCAAAATAGAAGATTATTTCTTCATTAACTTTTTATTACTTATTTCTAGCTTAAATTGCTCTTGGAAAAAAGCACACTCTGTATAATTTTAATCCTTTTGAATTTAGACTTATTTTATGGCATGAGGAAAAATTATTTTGTTAAGTATTTAACATGAATTTGAAAATAAAGTACATGATGCCATTCTGTGTCTATACTCTATGATTAACAATCAAGTCAATTTTGTTAATTATGGTGTTTAAATATGATCCATTTCTTTGTCTTCTCTTAATAATGAGTTTTGCTAAAATGTCTCACTAAATTAGGACTTGTTTATTTCTTATCAAGTGAACATTGGATCCAAATGTTCAGGCTCACTTCTCTTGTCTTCTCTCCTGTGAATTTTTGACCCATGAGTTCCTTACATTGGTAGATCTCTAGTGAGTTCTAAAACAAAAACAAAACAAAACAAAACAAACCTGCTTTTTCAAATTAATCTGAGAGATTTAGTAAAAAACAATCTATGGTAGGCATACACATTCTTAAATAATGTGTATTCTATAATTTATCTCTAATACTGCAAAGAGTTGATTCATGTTTATTCTTCTTTGGAATCAAATTCCATAATTCATATTTTGATTAGAAACCATTTTCTACATTTCTGTATTTCATATTTCTCCTTAGAATTGTCCCTAATATTGTCATATTCACATGTGTCATATTCTAGTCATATGTGAAGATAGCATATAGCATCTGATTTTTAGATATTAAAACATATCCTCCCCAAGTTGAAACAAATTAAAAGTAACTTAAGTGTGATTTTAAGAAATCAAATATAAAATTAATGTGACTCCAGATGATTTGAAAACTTATGTACAAATTGAAGAATGTAAGATATTTTGAATGTACATTAGTGAAAAACTATAGAATAAATACAAACTAATAATTGTTTTTTTCTTTGCACATTAATTTTTAGAGTTGAATCATATGCTTGGACTTTTTTTATTCAGAAATACTATGTCCCTTTTTCTTTTATATTCAGAATTTCTCTTGCATATAAAATTTAAATAAAATTTGGAATGTATTGTTGAATTTTAAAAGCAAATTATGTCCATTACTTGGGAAGGTGTTTTTGGAAAGTTGACTTAAATGGCTAATTATTTCCCCCTTATATATTCCAAAGGGTAAAATATGTATACAGATAGCAATCTTGTTTTTATATATTTCATTGCATTAGAATTCTGTATAAAATTCCTACTTTTTTTTTCCTGCAACAAACAAATCTCCCAGACCTCCTCAGTCATCTGACAAATT
Organism: Glaucomys volans; assembly: GCA_020662805.1. Classification (NCBI taxonomy): domain Eukaryota; kingdom Metazoa; phylum Chordata; class Mammalia; order Rodentia; family Sciuridae; genus Glaucomys; species Glaucomys volans. The sequence goes on from JAJEJO010052027.1 coordinate 32,209, forward strand.
CTTACTCACCATTCAGTTTTAAGCTTTATAACACTCAAATCCTTCCTCAAATTCTTCCTCAAATTCCATAGCTTGGTCACAGCTCTGCTCTACCACTCAATTTCATTTGTTATAATAAGTAATTCATAGGATTTCACTTTTCTATATTCTTCTGGAGCAGAGGTTAACAATTAGTTTTCCTTGTAAGAATTATTTGGAAAGTTTTATTTTTCTTCTAAATAAAGTTCCCAACCCCAGAAAGACAAATGCTGCATGATCTCCCTTATATCTATATTCTGTGTTTCAGAGAGAATATAATGGTGTTTACCAGAGGCTGGTGGGTGGAGAGATTGGCAAGATGTTGATCAAAACAAACATCATTCAGTTAGCAGAAATATGTTCAAGAGAGTTATTGTACATTGTTGTGACTATAGTTAATAATAATGTATTACATATTCAAAAATTGCTAAGGGAATAGATTTTAAGTATAATTCACCACAAAATTATAAATATGTGTGGTAATATATATGTTAATAGCTTGATTTAGCCATTCTACAATGTATACATGCATATGTCAAAATGTGATACACCATAAAACATGTAATTTTGTCAATTAAAAAATGAAGAAAAATAAAGGGGCCCATACCTTACCCTTGAATACAAGGGTTCAATAGATCTAAAATGTGGTGTCTGCATACATATATACTAAAAAGCTCCTTGGGTAGTTCCAGTGCCCAACTGGGGCCGAGGACCAGTGCTGTAGGCTAAACTCTTTGAATATAAGGACTCTGACACATTCAATGTTTCATCCCTTAAGTAGCAGAGTATTTAGTACACAACAGATATTCAATAATTGTTTAATCAATGAGGAATGAATAGAGTATTAATGTTTTACTTGTACTTTGCAATGTGCCAGCTCAATGTACTTTTCAGATATAATCATAATTTTAAGTTGTAATCATTTCTTTTCTTTTAAAGTATTTTTCCTAATTTACTTTGTGATGAAATTATATCCACTAATTCCAGAATGAAGTAAAGTTATATTAATAGAGGGATGTATTTTTGTTTTGTTTCTTACTTCATTTTTTTTTTTTTTTTAGAGTGGAAAATAAAGTTTTTATTAAAGAAAAGTAAAAGCAGATTCTATTTAGAAGTAGTAATACAAACTTCTCCCGAGTGGGAGAAGGGGGGCCATGGCTGGCTGATGTTCTGGAATCCCCAAGAATGCATTCAGTGTTTTACCATTAAGTGTTATATGATATTGACAATCATTTAGATATTTATATTCTCAGTTATTTAATCACAAATACTTCTGAATATGTTTTACTAAGGATTTTTTTGAAAAGGGAGACTGGATATTGCACGATTCCAGTTGCCTTTTGTGAATTAAGTATATCCATGCACATGGCTAAATCCTTCCTTGATTTCACCTCATCATAGGTAATCTACAAAGAAAAACCATTCCCATATTGACTGGAAAGAAAGGGTGAATAGCTGGTTCTGTGGCCCTTTCTATCGTCACATGGATGATTAATGCTTTGACTGATCCAAGTATGTTTGCAACATTGACTGAAGGAATCTAAAACATTTACATAGGAACAATATAAATGAGAGTCTGGTTAAGAAATGTCAGGCCAAGAACCAGGATTTCATCACTGATGTTGGTGGTGGTTCAATCATTTGGTTTACACTATTGATGAGATGCAGGGACACTGGAAAATATGAGCTGGTTTTTGGACTATCATGTGTATTTGGGGACCATGCTGCTTACAGCTTCTCCAGACTTAGGTGAATGTGATTGCCTTAAGTGTGAAATGACATCAGAAGCTGATCCAGAGTCATAGTACTTCCACTCTTGCTGTGGATGCTACTTTGTCACCTACATTGTCTTATACTCTTTATTAGGTCTAGGTAAATTTGACACTAAGTGAATTGTATTGTGTCTTACAAGTTTGTGAATTAAAAACCAAGGTCACCACTGCTGGTTGAGAAAGGAGGGCCAACGGAAACATTTGCAATTCTGGAATGAATCCTACTTGGGCATGGCACATTATTCTTATAATATATTATCAACTCTACCATAAATCACTGAATTTTAATTTTATATTTTCTTCAAGAGCAGTGGTTGATGATTAGCTGTACAAACAAGGATTACTTGGAAAGGTTTTCCCTTCCTAGGATAAGATTTTTTTGAATCACAGTACATTTTCACTGGTTTCCTTTTTAAAATTTGATAACAAAAGACAGATCCAGGTTTTGTGGTACCTAAAGTTTATACAGTTTGGGGGCCTTCTTAAAAGGACATAAAATTATCAATAAAATTTGATATGGAAGTCAATATCCTGTCCATTCTGACTTCTCCACTGTCACACTTCTTAATTGAGGATATTCCTTATTGAATTGAATTTCTCATTTGCTTATGTCAATGTGAACTGGACCTCCATTTAAAATGCTACACACCTACAGACTGAAAGAATTTTCCAGAGACTAGTGTTTACATGCATTTCAGAATTTAGTTCTACGTGTTTTCCAGAACCTCTGCAGCCTGGTTCCTTAGGAAAGTTCTTATGACCCTTTATGTGGCACATTGGTGTGTGGTTTTTGGATGAGAAAGCATGGTGTGGTGTTGGCACCTTCCTTACATGATTACATGAATTCAGCTATCAAAAATTTAAGTACACATGAAAATGATGGTAAACAACATAAATGTCTGCCACTGTTTACAAACCACAGGCATTGTCCAATCAGCCCTCCCTTCCTTGCATCTTGCTCAGAATCACTTGATGTCCAACAAGAAGTGTGATGATAGGGAAGTCAGCATGGAAAGGTCTGTAGTTTCAACTGATTACATTTCAAATGTCTTAATTTTCACATTTTACAACAACACATGATCACATTTCACAAAGACAAAGCTAGCATCCATCCTAGGGCTTTGAAAGAGGGGTGGGACCACCTGAAGGTTTGTTGCAGTAGCTTTGTTGGACTGATTGTCTCTGCGGATAGCCAATCTGACAAATATACAAATAACGAATAACTTAATATAAAGATTAAAAAACGTGAGTGAGAAGGAATTCAAGTTGAGGTAAAGATACAGTTAATCATTCTTTGGGGAACAAAATGGGGTGCAGTAAACTCCATCCTGCTAAAATCTACAATTTCTGCAGAATGACTCATGTTACTTTTCTAATAAAGTTTCTTTAAGGAAACAGAATTTGAACAATCTATTCTGAGTACAAAGATTTCCTTATTTCATTTATTGAATTTAACCATTTCTTTTTCCTATAAAAATTATACTTTCTAAAAGGATTGGCTGATTCTATCTAAATATAAATATGTACATGTAGAATTATAATAAATTTTAGTATTTATTAAAACAGTATTTTCAAAATGCCAAATTCTGTATCATATGTCCTTGCTTTATGAACAATGTTGGTTTGAGGTTTTAGATTTAGTGTTTTCTTAAGAAATTTTGGAATGTTGCTAACACCTTCTGTATTCGCCTATTAATAATTCAAAGACATTATTTTCACACACACACACACACACACACACACACACACAAACATTGTGATTGGCTTTGAACCAGATATCCTAGTTTACTTTAGTCCCTGCCTGAGTAGTGACCAGGCAATATTTGACTTCATTATGGTACAGTGGAACTCCACCTCTGTGGAGCAGGTCTCAAGATAGTTCAGGATTTAGTTTCAAGGAAAAGTTGGCATTCAGTGCTGTTTTTTTTTGTAGGCTATTTTACTCGTCCAGGATCAGAGCATTAGATTTTATTAACTGAACCAAACCACTTGTAAAGAATATTCCTCCTTTATTCTGCTTGAATATTAGACTGTGGTAAACTCTTTTGTTTTGCCAGAAGTGTTCTATTGGTATAGTTCCCTGTAAATTAAAGTAGGAACCAGGTGTCTGGTGGTTCTGCTTTGATAATTCTGGCTTCTCATGAGGTACACAGTACACGAGGGCCACGTTACAAGGGAGATGCTTTTACTTTATCATAACAGTGTTCTAAAACAAAATCCTGGCCATGATGATTGAAGCAAATTGGGTGGATATTTATTCTATGGATAAGGGCTAAAAAAGAAATTACAGACAATTATCAGGCCTATCTCCAGGAATGCATTCCTACTTATTCTAGACAAACAAAATAAATGTTTAAAATATTAATTGCAAGCTTATGAGGTTATTTTATCTAACTTTTCTATGAATTCTTAAATATGTCATTTACCCAGAAAAGGGCAGTTGGTTATCAGAACTCTGTAACGCAAAAGACTACTGTGGGTTCTCAACCAAACTCTGATTCTGTATTAACTGCTTTAGACAAATTGCATAATTATCTTGTTGGTTTCTCAGTTTTCTGTTTATTCTATAGATGCAGCAATAATAAATATTTTATGTATATATGTATATAAATATTATAAATATAAAACTTTTAAAAATAATATCCATTGGTGAAGTCAAATGTATTAAGCAGATACTAATTGTTTTCTGTTCATATAATTTTCTATTTAAATTCAATTTGTATTTTCCGACTCCAGAATCAATCAATGAAAACAGTGAAGAGGATCCAAAGTAAATAAAAATTTGAAAATAGAGAGTACAAGTGACAAAAAGGTTAAAGGCAGATTTTGTAATCAGATAATTTTTATTTTATTTCCATTCAATATATCAATATGATTTTGGCTTACATAGTTGATTACTTGAAATACAGAGCAAATTTTTGTTTTGGCCATGTTTTCATGCTTTTCTTGCATCTTGGCTTGCAATATGTAATTCCCATCACAACAGATATCTTTTCTGTTGCTTCAGTTATGCATTTTTGGCACTTATGATAGGCCTGGGAACAAATATATTTGACTCAACTTGTTGAATATATTTCAACATAAACTTGTTAAATATATTTTGGTGTCAAAAAAAATAGTGATCAAAATAAAAATAACAATCACTACTAATTTTAAGCATCTCTTTGCTAGGAAATATTTTATATTTTTTACAGACATTAATTCTTTTAATATTTATAATAAGAGAGGTGTTATTGTTAACCAAGAGATTAGGTAAATTTCACAAGTTTTCAAAACTGGTATGTATCAGAGCTGAAATTAAAATTCACACAGCCTGACTGCAGAGGGACTACTCTGAGCTACTATTTCAGATTACTTTCAAATTTTTTTATTGTATGATGGCACAAAAGTTTTATGCATTTGGTAAAAACTGTACTTCAGATTTTGAATTTAGATCTTTCCTGGAGCTAGTGATATATGGTATGACATTCTTTTCCAAGTATCCTACCACATGTTGCATCTCTGATTCAGTCATGCAGTCATGAGGGATAAATTACCTATACTCTATGATGTATCGTGTTGCTAAGCTAGGTGCATTAAATGCGTTTTAAAATTATGATATTTTAAATATACAATGGGTTTATTGGGATATAATCCTGTAAATTGGGGAGCATTGTCTCTCAAAATAGGTTAAATTTAATTAAAATTAAATAACATTTTAAAATAATGAATCAAAGTGAAACAAATTTAAATTTTATTAAATGGAAAAAATCAGTTCTTCTCTCACATTATTACATTTCAAGCTCTCAGTAGCTACATGTAGTTGTGGGCATTACATTTAACATTGTGGTTATGGACCACATTCATAACCACAGAATGCCCTACTGTTAATTGAAAGCAGGTATCAGCAACTTTCTTCTGTAAGAGCATCAGGTAGTGTTTAGTCTTTGAATGTCGACTGGTCTCTTGCAACTACTCAGCACCATGATTGCAACATAAAATCAACCTCAGATGACACACTAAAAAATAAAATTGAACATGGCTGTGTTCCAATAGCATTTTGCTGATGGCCACTGAAACTTATTCCATGTAATTTTTGTATGTCAAACATTCCCATCAACCATTTAAAGTATAAAACCATTCTTTACTTTGAGGTCAGATAATAATAGGCAGTGAGCCAAAGTTTTCTAATCTTTTGTTCAGAAGCTCTCTACCACCTTATTTCTAAAATGCCATGATTATATATTATCTACAAATTTCAACAAAATTATTATTTATCTGATTTTGGAGTGTTAATAGGATTAACCTTTAATATGCATTTTCCCATAATTTAAACGTGCTTTATTTTTCTTCATATGAATTTAACATTTTTAAATTCATTTTTTCACTTGACATATAAAAATTGTGCATATTTATGGGCTAAGGTGATGTTTTAGGGGTAATTCTTAAATTAAGCTAAGCATATCTATCTCCTCAAACCTTTATCATTTCTCTATGGTGAAAATATTCAAAATACTTTCTTCTAACTATTTCAAAACATATAGAAAATTATTGTTCTCTATAGTCACCCTACTGTGAAATAGAATATCAAAACTTATTTTTACTAAGTACCTGTAAAACTCTGAACAGGTGCCATCAATATAGACCAGTGGTTTTCAATATAAACTGATCCATCAATATAGACCACTAATCCATCAATATAAACCAGTGGTTTTCAATTTGATGATCATAAACCATCCTAGACCATGAAGTGATGGTAGGGTGAGGTGGTGACTGAGTATTCAGAAATCCTTTAACATTTTTTAGTTATCAGGTATCAGTATTGTTTTAGTTAAGAAAAAGTATAGTTATCTGAAGACCCATCTCCCTTACCAGTTAGTGCTCATTTAGGCCGAAAAACCATATCTAATTCTTAGACTTCTCAGAAAATGGCAAATATGGCAAATATGTTGGCCATTAGTAGAAACTTGTATCCTTCTTTGTGAACTGATGAGTACATAAACTTGAAAGTACCGAATACGAATGGTTTGCTTCTTTCACAGTTGTTTCACATTTCACGACACATAACATTTCAAGGGTTGTACAAAATACAGCATTATTATATTAAACCCATTTTCAAAATAATGTAATAATGGAGAAAAAAAAAACATTAAGAGGTTTAACTTTGGAGAGATTATGCCCACTCTGATAATTGACAATATGTTTGATACCTTTTTGGAAAATTCAGAATGTTCTGAAGATTTTATCAATCATCCAAAAGAAAAATCTGATCCATCAATATAGACCAGTGGTTTTCAATTTGGTGATGATAAACCATCCTAGACCATGAAGTGGTGGTAGGGTGAGGTGGTGACTGATATTCAGAAATCCTTTAACATTTTTAGAGGATTCTATTGTCTGGCATGAATTGGGAAGCAAAAGTTCAATAACACATACTTTAAGGGAAATTTCTTTGATATTAAAATTGAATCATCAACTATCCACAGAACTTCCTCAGCATGCAATATTCTAGACAGCCAACACTGGAAAGAAGATAGAATAGCAAAATGCTCTGTTGGTATGGTGATCATGAATAACCCCTACCTATCATTTAACACAATGCCTTGTGTCATTTAACAACAGGGACACATTCTGAGAAATACATTGTTAGGCAATTTCAACCTGTGCAAATATCACAGAGTGTAGTTGCACAAGCTAAGGCAGCTATGAACTCATTTAGCGATATGATCTTACAGTACCACTGTCATATATGTGGTCCACATTGACAGAAATGTCATTGTGGGATATGACTATAGTTAGGTCAGTAACAAAGTGAAATACAGTAATGATTAATTAGGAAGTGCTGCAACCTGGTCGTGGACCTTACGGGAGCATATATATTACAGACTAAATTCTGGAAAGAGCTCCAAAGAACTCCAACAATACAAGTTTCAATTTTAGGTCATGACACTGGGACTCTGAAGAGATTATTTAAAATGAATATTTTAAAATAGTGCCATTCAATCATTATACAAATTATTGAACAATTTGTTTAATTTTAAAATAATTTATGAGTTACCAAACAGAAGATCCTATACAAAAACTGAGGAGAGAGATAAAATAAGAAGCTAGTTAAAGAAGTAAGTTAAAGTAGCACAAAATAAAGGATGTGAGATTATAGTAAAGAACTAATGTATGAAAAATATTCAGTATATAAAGATGGTAAGATTAATTTCATGCTTAAATATAGTAATTAAACTGAATGGTACATGTTATATGACATAAAAAATATTATGGATCTTTCTAAAATGGCATTCTAGATAATTTATAGTTGTACTAGAAAATTGAAGTTAACATTCTCAGAAACTAAGAAGAAAAAAAGAAACAGCAAGGGACTTATCAGTAGAATCAATTATTTTGAAAGTGACACAAGCCCTTGACAAAGAAAGAGTTGTGAGTAGCATGCTGAAATATTAAACAAGTTTTCATTTAAAAGTTTGTGAAAATGTCTAATTTATCCATGATTAAACACATTTAACAGCTTTTTGTCTTAGAAGGTGAAAAATGGTTGCTGAATTTTATGTCAGGATATTTCTTCATCATCATATAACTATGAAATAGGTTAAGAAATAACTATTTTGACCAGGGATTTTACCAGGATCAATTAAGAACACTTATTCATGGTAAAAACAGTTACTTGATAGACATATAAGAACTAATTTTTCCTCATGGGATAGATAATGTGCACATTATGTTCAGTGCATGGCAAGTCAATGTGAAAGATCTGCAATGAGGTAGAATTGGTATTCCTCTTTCCATTATAAAGCTGATTTACATGAGTAAAGTACATTGGATCTCAACTGGACACTTGTTATGATTTTAACTGTAGCTAGATTCTATGGGATGAGAAAAGTAAGTTCGGAAAAATAATGTCTCCAGTAACTGAAGTTAGGATTTTTTGGTCTGCTGAGTTTTGAATTTGAAAGTTTTACACGTGTGACCTATTTTTATAGGCATGAAAATCTTCCAATGTTAAAACACATAAAATTTATACCTATATCAAACTACTAATATGACTAAAAGTCATCAGAATCAATTTTGATGGTGGTTTGAGTTTTTTGCTTGACAAAACTTTCTAATCCAAAAGTTTGGAAATGTGTCATTCAAGGATCAATTGTTTTTATATCTCAATATTTTGTATAGAGAATAAATGGCCTTGATATCCTGATTTTGATATACCTAGACATAGTCCATTATTTGCTTTTAAATATTACATGTTATCCATGTATCATTGTTAGTAGAAATCAAAAGGAAAATAATGTGGCATTGTAACAAAACAATAGTTTTTGGAACATTCAAGAACATAATACGATATGAACATAACAGGTCAGTATTTTGTAGCATAAAAGATAACAGCACAGTTTGATATGAATGAGCATGCATTTCTATTGCTTAAGATTTGGTATTGATCTTGGTTCATAATATGTGTAAAAATCAACCTACAAAAAGATTCTGTGAAGAGAAATGGAGAAACATTCTTTCTAAAACACTTACCTGGTCCTATAATATGCCAGTTTTAAAAGAAGGAACTTCTTTTCTTAACGTTTAGATCTTGCATAGTTTTAAACTTCCTCAGATGTTAGCCAGGCTTTGGTACACAGAGTTTAGGCAAGGGTACTTAACGGTAAACAAATCTGCTGCTCCAGCGACTTTTCCACAAAGGAAATGACAGCCTAAGAATTTAAACACATTTTTTATTAGATAAGCTTATGTCAAGTCATGAATCATGTGGGCCTAATTCACCATAAAGTTAACACTTTTTTAACAGTGCATATTGAAAATGTTTGCTTTTATTAGAGTTTAAAGGCCAGGTGAAACATTATCTTGATAGATTCCTAAATATTTGGATATGGTTCTCATTATTTTTCCAATTACTCTTTCTCTAGATTTAAAAAAATCTATTTTTCCAGTTTCCACAGTTCTTCTTTATATTTTAGATTGATGTGTTCGGGGTCAGAGAAATTTTCAGAAGTGGAAATTTGGAATTTTCACTGCAACTGCACACAAATTTGATGGCATGATTTTATATAAAAAGTTACTGCAGAAGATCCACAATCCTATGGTATTGATTGAAACTTAATTGAATTGTACCTACAGCTTGGTGGATCATTTTCCTGCCAAATGATCTCGTGTCCTTGTGATTTCCTGTTGCTTTAACAAAGTGTTCTTGGAGAGGGCCAGAATTTATCCAAAGGTGTATTTCAATTCTATCAAGATTTATGATCAAGGCTTGACTTCTACTTGACTCTGACTTGCCCTTCTAACTAATTTGATATGTGCATCATCCTGAATCCCTGATGCTCAACTATTTTCCTTGCTATTCTCTTCTAATACATGAACCACCCTCGCTCTCTGTTCTGGCTTATCTTGCTCTTTCTGTCTGAAACTGCTCCTTTCCTTCCTTCCACCTCCGAAAAGCAAAAGCTTCTTTCCCTTTATTTAAAAATTTCCTATAGAATTTTCAGGTCTCAGTTTTTGTTACAGATTCTATGCAATCTCTCCCTAATATCTCACCTCTTAGTGACTTCTCCCTCTCCTAAGGACTCAGCATTTTATGTTTTACATTTTTTTTTGGAACCTGATGCATGTGGTGATTCATTGTTTGGTTTGTTTTTCCCTTATGTATATTCAGCCAGGAAAAAGCAAATTGTGTCAATTTTGACAATATGGATGAAACTACATTAAGTTAAGTGAAATAAGCCAGGTCAAGAAAGACAAATATGACACTATCTCAATTGTATAGGGAATGTAAAATACATGAACATTTCTTTTTATTTTTTGCCCTTGCTTCTTTTATTAATGCATTTTAATCCATTGTATACAAATGGAGTACAACTTTTAATTTCTCTGGATTTACATGATGTAGAGTCACACCATTTGGGCAATTATACATGTACATAGGGTAATGATGTTTGTCTCATTCCACCATGTTTCCTACCCTCTGCCTTCTCTCCTCCCTTTATTTCCCTCTACACAATCCAAAGTTCCTTCATTCTTCCCTTACTCCACATTCCCCCTTATGTGTCAGCATCCATTTATCAGAGAAAATATTTGATCTTTGGTTTTTTGGGATCAGCTTATCCCACTTAGCATGATATTCTCCAACTCCATCCATTTACCCGCAAATGCCATAATTTTATTCTTCTCTATGGCTGAGTAATATTCCATTTTGTATATATACAACTGTTTCTTTATCTATTAATCTATTGAAAGACATCTAGTTTGGTTCCACAATATAGCTATTGTGAATTGAGCTGCTATAAATATTGATGTGAATGCATCACTGTACTAATCTGATTTTAAGTCCTTTGGGTATAAACCAAAGATTGGAACAGCTGGGTCAAATGGTGGTCCCATTCCAAGTTTTCTAAAGAATCTCCATACTGTTTCCAGAGTAGTTGCACCAATTTACATCCCACCAGTAATATATGAGTGTCCCTTGTTTCCCACATCCTCGCAAACACTTATTGTTGTTTGCATTCTTGATAATAGCCTTTCTAATTAGAGTGAGATGAAATCTTAGGGTAGTTTTGATTTGCATTTTTTTAATTACTAGAGATGTTGAACATTTTTTGTATACATGTTAATAACCTGTATATCTCCTTCTATGAATTGTCTGCTTAGTTCTTTAGCCCATGTATTGATTGGGTTATTTGGATTTTTGGTGTTAAGTTTTTTGAGTGCTTTATAAATTCAGAAGATTAGTGTTCTATCTGAAATGCATGTGGTAAAGATTTCCTCCCACTCTATAGGCTCTTTCTTCACAATGATTGTTTCCTTTGCTGACAAAAAGCTTTTTAGTTTGAATCCATCCCATTTATGGATTCTTGTTTTTATTTCTTGCTCTTTGGGAGTCATGTTAAGGAAATCTGGTCCTAAGCCAACATGATGAATATTTGTGCCTGCTTTTTCTTCTATCTGGGGCAGGGTCTCTGGTCTAATTCCTAGCTCCTTGATCCATTTTGAGTTGAGTTTTGTGCAGGGTGAGAGATAGAAGTTTAATTTCATTTTGCTGCATTGGGATTTCCAGTTTTCCCAGTACAATATGTTTAACAGACTATCTTTTCTCCATTGTAATTTTTGGCACCTTTGTCTAGTATGAGATAACCATATTCATGTGGGTTTGTCTCTGTGTTTTCTATTCTGTGCCATTGGTCTACCTATCTATTTTGGTGCCAATGTCATGCCATTTTTGTTACTATTGCTCTGTACTATAGTTTAAGGTCTGTTATTTTGATACCACCTGCATCACTCTTCCTGTTAAGGATTGCTTGGACTATTCTGGGTCTCTTATTTTTTCAAATGATTTTTACAATTGCTTTCTCTATTTCTATGAGGAATGTCATTGGGATTTTAACTGGAATTGCATTGCATTGCATAGCACTTTTGGTAGTATGGCCATTTTGACAATATTAATTCTGCCTATCCAAGAATATTTCAGATCTTTACATCTTCTAAGGTTTTCTTTAATTTCTTTCTTTAATGTTCTGTAGTTTTCATTGGAGAGGACCTTTACCTCTTTTGCTACATTGATTCCCAAATATTTTAATTTTTTTGAGGCTATTGTGAATGGGGTAGTTTTCCTAATTTCTCTTCCAGAGTATTCCTCACTTATGAATAGAAATGCATTAGATTTATGAGTGTTGATTTTATGTCCTGCTACTTTGCTGAATTCATTTATTAGTTCTAGAAGTTTTCTGGTGGAATATTTTGGATCCTCTAACTATAGAATCAGGTGATCTGCAAATAGTGATAGTTGGAGTTCTTCTCCTATCTCTTTAATTTCTTTGGTCTATCTAAATGCTCTGACTAGAGTTTCAAGGACCATGTTGAGTAGAAGTGGTGAAAGAGGGTGTCCCTGCCTTGTTCCAGATTTTAGAGAGAAGGCTTTCAGCTTTTCTCCATTTACAATGATGTTGACTGTGGGCTTAGCATAGATAGCCTTTACAATATTAAGGTATGTTCCTACTATCCCTATTTTTTCTATTTTTTGAGCATGACAGGGTGCTGTGTTTTATCAAATGCTTTTTTGCATCTATTGAAATAATCCTATGATTCCTAACTTTAAGTCCATTGATGTGATGAATTATATTTATTGATTTCTGGATGTTGAACCAACCTTGCTTCCCTGGGATGAACCCCACTTGATCATGGTGCACTATCTTTTTAATATGTTTTTGCATGCGGTTTGCTAAAATTTTGTTAAGCATGTTTGTATCTATGTTCATCAGGGATATTGATCTGAAGTTTTCTTTCTTTGATGTGTATTTGTCTGGTTTTGGTATTAGGGTGATACTAGCTTCCTAGAATGAGTTGAAATGGTTCCCTCCTTTTGTATTTCATGGAATACTATGAGAAGTGTTGGTATTAGTTCTCCTTTGAAGGTCTTGTAGAATGCAACTAAGAATCTGTCCAGTCTGGAGCTTTTCTTGGTCATTAGGTTTTTGATGGCATCTTCTATTTCATTTCTTGCAGTTGACCTGTTTAAATTGTGTGTGTCCTCCTGATTCAGTTTAGGAGGATCATATGTCTCTAAAAATTTATTAATGTCTTTGATATTTTGAATTTTGTTGGAGTATATGTTTTCACAATAGCTTCTAATTATGTTTTGTATTTCAATTGTGTCTTTCATGATATTTCCTTTTTCTTCAAAATTTTAGTAATTTGAGTTTTCTCTCTCTCTTCGTTAGTGTGGCTAAGGGTTTATCAATTTTGTTTATTTTTTCAAAAAAACCATCTTTTTGTTTTGTCAATGTTTTCAACTGTTTCTTCTGTTCCAATATCATTGATTTAATCCCTCATTTTAATTATTTCCTTTCTTCTACTTTGTTGATCTGTTTTTCGTTTCCTAGGGCTTTGAGATGTAATGCTAGGTCATTTATTTGTTGACTTTTATTCTTTTATTGAATGAGCTCAATGCCATGAACTTTCCTCTTAGCACTGCCTTCATAGTGTCCCAGAGATTTTGATACACTGTATTGGTGTTCCTGTTTACCTCTAAGAATTTTTTAATCTCCTTCCTGATGTCTCTGTTATCCATGCATCATTCAATAGCATATTATTTAGTCTCCAGGTCTTGGAGTAGTTTCTATTTTTTATTTTATCATTGATTTCTAATTTCATTCCATTATGATCTGATAGAATGCAGGGCAGTGTCTCAATTTTTTTGTATTTGCTTAGAGTTACTTTGTGGTATAACATATGGTTTATTTTAGAGAAGGATTCATATGCTGCTGACAAAAAAGTGTATTTGCTCATTGATGAATGGAATATTCTATATATGTCTGTTAAATCTAATTTATTGATTGTATTATTGAGTTCTATGGTTTCTTTGTTCAGTTTTTGTTTGGAAGATCTACCCAGTGGTGAGAGAGATGAGTTAAAGTCACCCAGTATTCGATTCCTGAAATTGAGAAGGGTTTGTTTGACATTCATAGATGCTTCATTGTTTGGGGCATAAGTATTTACAATTGTTATGTTTTGTTGATTTTTGGTTCCCTTAAAGCAGTATAAAATGTCCTTTCTTATCCCTTCTGACTAACTTTCACTTGAAGTCCACTTTATCTGTTATGAGGATGGAAGCCTCCACTTTTTCACTGAGTCCATGCACATGGTATATTTTTCTCCCATCCTTTCACCTTCAGTCTGCGGATGTCTTTTCCTATAAGATGAGTCTCTTGACAGCAGCATATTGCTTGGCCTTTTTTTTTTTTTTTAAATCCAATTTGCCACTCTATGTCTTTTTGATTGATGAGTTTAGGCCATTAACATTCAGGATTATTACTGAGATATGATTTGTATTCCGTTATTTTGACATATTTTTGGCTTATTAACTTGGTTACTCCATTGATTGGCTTTTCCTTTACTGTAGTTCCTCCCTTTGCTGACATTCATTGTTATTTTTCATTTCTTCCTCATGAAATATTTTGGTGAGAATGTTTTGTAGTGCAGGTTTTCTATTTGTAAATTCTTTTAACTTTTGTTTATCATGGAAAGTTTTTATTTCATCATCACATCTGAAGGTTTGTTTTGCTGGATATAAGATTCTTGATCGGCATCCATTTTCTTGGTATATGTTGTTCTAGGCCCTTGGAACTTTTAGGGTCTGGGCCTATAAATCTGCTGATATCCCTATGGGTTCCCACTCTATGTAATCTGATACTTTTCTCTCTTGGCCCTAAGATTCTATCTTTTTTTTTTTTTTTTTTAGGTTTTAAAATTATACTTTTGGTTTTGAACATAAGTCGGTACCTTACAAATATTTACTGAAAAGTTTGGATTACTTTTGAAACATTATGTAATAACTTCTTTGGGATTTGCATATGCATCCACCATCCTCATCCCAAATATATATATATATTTTTTTATTTATTCTTTTATTTACTTATTGATTCATTGAACACAAATGGAGTACAGCTATTGTTTCACTGGTTGTACACAAAGTAGAGTCACACCATCTGTGCATTCATGCATGTACACAGGGCAATGGTATCTGTCACACATTGTTATTAATTTTACCCCCCACCCACCCCCACCCCTCCCTTCCCTCTATGCTAGCTATCTTTCCTCCATTCTTGCCATCTTTCCCCCCCACATTATGCATCATCATTCATATATCAGAGAGACCATTCGGCTTTTGGATTTTTGGGATTGGCTGATCTCACTTAGCATAAGAGTTTCCAACATCATCCATTTACCTACAAATACCATAATTTTATTCTTCTTTATGGCTGAGTAATATTCCATTGTGTATATATACCGCAGTTTCTTTATCCATTCATCTAGTGAAGGGCATCTAGGTTGATTCCTTTGTTTTGTATGTTGAGCATTTTCATTATAATGTGCCTTAATGTGGATCTGTTGCCATTTTGTATATTTGGTGTACTGTAAGCCTCTTGTATTTGATTTTCCTTTTCATTCTTCAGGTTTGGGAAATTTTTTGATATTGCTTCATTGCATGTGTTGTTCACTCCTTTGGTTTGTACCTCTGTGCCTTCCTCAGTCCCAGTAGTTCTTAAACTTGATCTTTTCATGTTATCCCATAATTCCTGGAGGCTCTGTTCATGATTTTTTACCATCTTCTCTGTGTGGTCAACTTTATTTTCAAGATTAAATATTTTGCCTTCATTGTCTGAGGTTCTGTCTTCCAAATGATCTAGTCTGTTGGTGATGCTTTCTATTGAGTTTTTAATTTGGTTCATTATTTCCTTCATTTCAAGGATTTCTGTTGTTTTTTTTTTCCCCAGAATCTGTATGTCTTTATTGAAATCATCTTTTCCTTCCTGCATTTGCTCTTCAACTCTATTGAAGTGATTTTTTGTTGTCTGTATTTGCCCTCTTATATCATCCTTTGCTTCATGGATTATTTTAATTATGTACATCCTGAGCTCCTAATCTGAAATTTCTTCCACTGTGCTGTCAATGGATTCTCTTAGTATAGTGTCTTGGTTTGTTTGGGGTGCTTTCTTCCCTTGTTTTCTCATGTTGTTCGTGTGTCTTTCCCTCTATCAGTGCAGATCTGAAGTATTAGAGATTCTACCCTATAGGTTTATAGTGTCCCTGAAGGTTTACAATATCTCATCTTTAAGGGGAGATCAATATTAACAGCACACAATACAACCAATATGCAGTCTTAAACCAAATACCCCCTTTTAAGATGTTAGCAGTATTGTCATAATAAACAGAGATCATGCATTCAATTATTGTCTACATCATAAGCAATAGGTTTGCAATAAGGTCCACAATTTCTAATGGTCAACAAAGAGGATGGGGGAGGGGCATAAGATGTGATGTTAATGAGGTGAGAATGAGAAAATAGAGGTACTAGATCATAGGAAGAGTGAAAGCAGAATCAAAAGAAGTTGGTTATTAGCAGGAGAAAAAGAAGAAAGAGACTCCAAGGAAATAGATAAGTAAGAGGAAAACAGAGTAAAAAAAATATAAAAGTAAAAATAAAAAATAAAGAAAAATAGAAAGAAAAGGGATCTGCAACACACTGTAATATGCTATTCAAGCATCCCAGTCTTCAGTAGCCTAATGCATGTAAGGTACTTCATTTCAAAGATGATGGGGATGTGAGAGTGGGAAATGAAAAAGGAAAAAATATGGGAAAAATAGTGTCTCGAAGGAAAATTGAGCAATCATTTTTGTTGGAGTCCAATGTCTTCTCTGCCTCCCTTCTCTTCTGATAGGCAGGATTGGCTGGAGTTTGCTTGTAACTCCCCTGGTAGGAATGATGACGGTTCTAAGGTGGGAGGATTAGACTTGGAGGCAAGACCCCTGGAGGCAGGGTTTAGTAATTGCCAGTCCCTCTGGAAGACTGCACCCCAGGACTCTCCTTTGGGGTCCACTCATGTGACATGGGAGCCTGGTCTTAGCCTCTTCCTTCTGTCATTTGTGGAGCCCACAATATCCCTAAATTGTTACTCTCCTGCCCCTGCCCTTTTGACTTCCCAATCAGTAACCTGTCTCTCCAGAGGTCCTGAGGGCTGAGTGCCAGGACCTGTGTGCCTGTCTCAGAAAGCTGCTCTGTGTTGGGCAAATCAGGATCAGGTGCTGAAATCTGTGGGCCAGTAAGGAAGCTGCAGGTACTGGACCAGTTGGTGGCCAGGGGATGGTTGGGAGACCGGTGATTGAGGAGCTGGATGGCCCTGTTGATTGCCAAACCAGTGGGACCAGGTGTTTGGTGGAGTCATGGACCAGGTTGATATAAGGTTCCAGCAAGTGCTCCTGAGTTGTCTTTGGGATCCTGGTGGGTGCCAGGCTGGATGGCTGGAGGATCAGGGATCAAGATGCCCTCACACCCTTTTCCCACCTACCAACCCCTTGCAAGACTCTCTTCTCCCTCTGCAGCAAGATGGTGGCTATTAGTACACCTAGCAGGGTTACCTCAGATGCAACCAAGTCTGCAGGACCCTTGGTGATGTTGTTTCAAGTCCTGGCTGTTATCCCTGGATGTAAATGACCACATCTCAAGTTGGTGGCAGCAGCAGCAGCTCACTTATAGGTATCTGATAATGAGATTCTAGTCTCTGGCAGGTCTCCCCAGATGGAAGCTGCCCCAACAAATGATGGTGGCAGATGCAGCAGCCAGGATAATCTAAGATGACAGCAGAGGAGGCAGAATGTGCTGGTAGATGGGCAGCCGCAGCACTGAACAACCACGTGCGGAGGCTACATGAACATTTCTAAGGGAATAGACTTCAAGTGTTCTCATCACCAAGAATGAGGTAACATTCATGTTAAATAGTTTGATTTGATTTAGCCTTTCCACAATATATGTAAATATCAAAGCATCATGTTGTACCTTATAAATATAATTTTTACTTGCCAGTTAAAAGTAAATTGATAAGAGAAAAGAACTCCTTATCTGGAACAGAACCCAGTGGAGCCCTAAATTGGTACGAACACTTAATGGTAATTTTGACAAGTTGCCGACAGCTAAGCATGGACTGGTATGACATTAAAAACTGGTAGGAGCAGTCCCTACACTTTATGAGTTTTATCTAGAGGAATCTTACAAGGTCCAGGATAAGAAAGAGTTCCTTGAACTTCTGGTAGGGATGGAAAAAATTAACCACTGAAAAAAATGACCATAGCATTCTCCATAACAAATCCTACTGTTCAGAGTAAAAGATTTTACCAAAGTCCTATCTTTGTTGAGAAAAGACATTTTACTTGCCCTTGACCTATTTATCTTTAATTCTCACCTAAAAGTGTGAGCAATAAAAGCTAAAAAAATTTATAAAAATCACAGACAAGTGATACATTTCCACTAAAAGATTGCAGTTTTGAAAATCAATTAGTCATTTCCCCTCTTTAATACCAACTGAATTCGTTTACCAGGACTATCATAGCAAAACACCACGTATTAGGTAGCTTATACAACAAAAATTTATTTTCTCCTAGTTGTGGAGGCAAAGTACAATGTTGCAAGGTTTGTGCATGTTCAATGTTGCCAAGCAATGAAGTTACCAAATAGGATGGAAACCTGTTTTTAAAAATGTTTTCTAATTAGTTATATATGACAGTAGAATGCACTTTCACACATTGTACATAAACGGAGAGTGTAATTTCTCATTCTTCTGATGTAGGCATGATGTAGAATCACACTGGTCATGTAGTCATATATGCACATAGGGTCATAATATCAGATTCATTCGCCTATCCTTCTTACCCGCAGTCCCTTTCCTTCCCTTCATTCCCCTTACCTAATCCAAAGTAAGTCTGTTCTTCCCACCCCCTCATTGAGAATTAGAGTCTGCATATCTTTGGTCCTTTGGGATTGGCTTATTTCATTTAGCATAATATTCTCCAGTTCCATCCATTTACCAGCAAATACCACAATTTCATTCTTATTTAAGACTGAGTAATATTCCATTGTGTATATATAACATATTCCTTATCCGTTTATCTGTTGAAGGGTATCTAAGTTGGTTCCATAGTTTAGCTATTGTGAGTTGAGTTGCTATAAACTTTAATGTCAATGCATCATTGTAGTATGCTGATTTTAAGTTCTTTGGGTATAAACTAAAGAGTGGGATAGCTGGGTCAAATGGTGGCTCCATTCCAAGTTTTCTTAGTAAACTCCATACTGCTTTCCAAACTGGTTGCACCAATTTGCAGTCCCACCAGCAATGTATGAGTGTACCTTTTTCCCCATTTCCTCGCCAACACTTATTCTTGCTAATTGCCATTCTGATTGGAGTGAGATGAATCTTAGGGTAGTTTTGATTTGCATTTCTGTAACTGCTAGAGTTGTTGAACATTTTTTCATTTATTTGTTTATCAATTGTATTTCTTCTTCTGTGTAGTATCTGTTCAGTTCTTTTCCCAATTTATTGATTGGATTATTTTTTGTTTTTGTTTTTGTTTTTGGTGTTAGGGTTCTTGAGTTCTTTATATATCCTTCAGTTTAATGCTCTATTGAGGTGCATGTGGTAAAGATTTTCTCTCATTCAGTAAGCTTTCCCTTTATGTTACTGATTGTTTCCTTTACTAAGAAGCTTTTTAGTTTGAATACATCCCATTTACTGATTCCTGATTTTACTTCTTGCAGGTTAGGAGTCTTGTTAAGGAAGTCAGATCCTAGGCTGACATGGTGAAAATTTGGGCCTACTTTTTCTTCTATTAGGTGAGGGTCTCTGTCCTGGTACTTAAGTCTTTGGTCCTCTTGGAGTTTCAGGCAGGGTGAAAGATAAGGGTTTAATTTTATTTTGTTACATGTGGATTCCCAATTTTCCCACCACCATTTGTAGAAAAGTTCATCTTGTTTTACGTGAATGTTTTTGGAGCCATTGTCTAGGATGAGATAACTATATTTATGTGGTTTTTGTCTCTGTGTCTTCTATTCTGTACCATTGGTCTACATGTCTATTTTGGTGCCAACACCATGAACATGAATTTGGGGATTAGGTTTCCAACACATGAGATTTGAAAGACACATTCCAATAGTAGCATGGGCATTTCCTGTATTTGCATAATTTAGTTTTAGCATTTTAACAGCTATGGAACTCTTAACTTATTGAAAGAAGATCAGTCTCTCTGGCACTACTCTGAAGGGTATTATTCCCAAAAGGTAAGTGCCTGCTTTTAGTTAGTTTGTCGTCCACAATTGGTCTTTTTCTCTGTGATATTAGCATCATTGATTTTTTCTTTCAAAATAAGAATTCTCCTTTTCGTTTGTGTTCTACACAAAAACTTTTAAAATTATTATTTAAATATTTAAAAAATATTATTTCCTTTTAAAAATCATCAAGCATTTAGAAGGTTGAATGATAATGCCTGGACTTTGCTACTTTATTATACCAATGATCAAATAATGCAGAATGTGCTCTTCTTACAGATTTTGCAATCATATAAGCATCCTTCAAAAAGAAAAAGTAGCAGGAAATATAAGTCAAAAAAGAACCCAAAGACAATGCTTAGGAACTTCTCTAAATGATTGAGCAGTATATGAAGGTGAAAAAAGAATAATTAAAAATTTTGCTCCCCAATAAACTTGTTATTCAGTGAAGTTCTTTCCTTTCTTGATTTTTCTTCCTGAAAACGTTCTCACTTTCTCCCTGAAAAAGTTGTTCTTCTCAGGGATGGGGTTGTAGTTCAATAGTAGAGCACTCACCTAGCATGTGTGAGGCTGTGGGTTCCATCCTCAGCACCACATAAACATAAATAAAATAAAAGTACTGTGTCCATCTACAACCAAAAGTATTCTTTAAAAAAGTTCTTCTTGTAGAAGGTATGCTTTTTGATTGTCTTAGGAACAATGTATTAAATACCTTCACTCACTTCTTGCCAGAGTTTTTCATTGGTTTGTAAGTATAATTATATTCTTTCCCTATAAGTGAGGATTATATAATACTAGGAAAGTATATTATTTCAGTGAAATATATTGATGTTTATAGTCTCCATTTTTGGAAACAAAAAATGTCTAATAGAGAAACCTTTTTTTTAATAGGATTCTTGTGACTGATAGAGGATTGAATTACTGTGGTTCATTCCTAGAACGATCCTCAGAGAACTCATTTTTTAAAACTGATCAGCAAACATGGAAAAAAATAAGCACCTAAAATTAAAATTAGATTGAAAACCCATATTTCTGAAGTAAATTACTTTATCTCTTAATCAGTCCTCATGATTAAATGACATTTAGAAAAATCATATTTTGTTTATTGGAACAAATGTAAAAGTCCTTAATAACTCAAATTTTCCTCATCACAGTGCAGAGCTTGGAAGAGATCATTGAAATAAAAATATGGAGGAAGGAAGGAGGAAATAGATGGCAATGAAGAAATATTTTCTTGTATTCAAAATGGTGTAATAAAGGGATCCAAGATGGCGGACTAGAGGAAGGCTGCATTCCTACTTGCTCCGTGGATTCCTACTTGCTCGGGATTCAAACAGCAGGAATATGACTCTCAACGAGACTTTATATTCAAAGCACATATAAGGGGTCCCCAGGTGCCGCTCCAGAACCAACTCAGCCGAGCCGGGCTGGGCTCGGCCCGCCGCGGGCAGCTACCATCCGGAAGCGCCAGACCCGGCAGCAGCTTCGGAGCAACCGACCTGGGTCTGCGGCAGCCAACAAGTGAGTGCGGGTCCCCAGTAGCGCTTTGGAATCACTGGCCATGGCTCCAGCACCAGCCGGCGGCCTCCCAGGCAGAGACCGAGCATCTCAGGCTACCTGGGGCATTCAGAGGCGTCCGGGAAACTCTGGGAACACAGACTCTGGCAGGGAGATGGAACTACCCCACGCCATTTTGGCGGCTTAACTGGCGGAGAAGGCCCAATACCAGCTTCCTGGGGCCTCCAGCTGTGTCAGGGGAGCTCCAGCCGGGAAACTCTGGGAACGCAGTCTCTGGCTGGGAGTGGGAACTATTCTGCCCCACTTCCGCAGCTTCTCTGGCAGAGAGTGCCCATCTCGGGCTTCCCAGGCCCTTCAGCCGCACCTGGAGAGGTTGGCCCGAAGCCACTGGAATCACTGACTCCGGTGGGGAGGTGGAACTGCTCTGAGTTTGGTGGCTTCCCTGGCAGAGGGGGTCATCTCCAGCTTCCTGGGGCCGCCAGCAGTGTCAGCAGTGTCTGGAGTGATCGGGCAGGGAGCTTTGGGCCTTTGGCAATAGCTTACAGTGTCCCCAGGAGAGAGCAACCACCTGCCACTGCCTGAACCCCCAGCAAGGAGTTCAGGTCAGCCTGGGCTCTCAAGCCCAGTGTCTCCATCACTGAGCACAGTTCTGTGACACCACCCCAACTTGAACTAGTGCCCAGGCCCACACCCAGGCCCGGAGTCTACCACCTTGCTGTATCTAATTGTCTATCAACACTAGGCTGCCTCTGCCCAGAAGCATTGATCATTCCCAACCTGGAGG
>JAJEJO010052028.1:0-11610 GCA_020662805.1 Glaucomys volans
CCTCATTTTATGGAATATCTGTTAGTCCCATTAGAACCCTGCTGGGCATCACACATTTTGGGGACTCTAAACAGATAAGCCAATGCTTTCGTCCCCTTGCTTCCACATCAGCACCCTGATCAGGGAAGTAGATCCAGGAGCAACAGGAAAGTAAGTAAGGCAGGAAGCCAGAAGCTCAGGGAGACCAGGACAGAGGGTGAACAAAAGGCTGCTAGAATAAGAGGTAAAGGGGGAAAATGGGGAGAAAAGGTGGACAAGAGAAAGACAAAGAAGGTCAAGGCCAAGCAGGTAAAAAGGCAGCTAAAGCACAAGTGGCCCTATTTCCCTGAGGGCAGTTACTGCTTTCTGCAACGCGTTTTACTGTGAGGTTTGTTTTGTTCATCATTAACAAAGGAAAGGGAATCAGACCTTGAAAAGAGCCCTATGCCACTGAGCTAATATTTTAGGAGCATTTTTACTTTCTGCCCTGAAAATGTAGCACATTTATGAAAGAAAAACTTGCTGATTTTTAGAGAGATGATTTGGATTTCTAATCTCTGAGGAGCTAAAAGGAGGGAAAAGAATTCTTTTTGTGAGTATACATCCTAGCCAGCGGCCTGGACATCTGTCTCCCTTTCCTAAGGTGATGCTCAGGTACAGAGTTGGGGTCCACTGTCTAGAGCCCCAACTGGCCCGATTGTCATCTCTCAGGCAAAGTCTGACTACCTCTGTCTATTGGTCTGGTATTGCAGACTACTGTATCCTGTCCTTCCTGTTCCTCCTCCATTATTCCTCCACTTTACTTCTCCCTCACCTCCTGCCTTTGTTCTCTGAACTCAGGTTCTCTCCTCCCAAAGGCCTCTGTCCAGCCTTTGTGGCTCAGATCTCAATCACTTTAAGAACGACAGGGCTCGCTATGCCTTTATGTCAACCTTAAAGAGAGGGAAATGTGCAGCAGGGGTGGGGGTGGGGACCAGCTCTCTGCCCTTCTTCCCAGAGATAAAGGGCATTCGTGGTAGGAGACTTGTGTTTCTCTCTCTCCTGCCCCCAGGGCTTTGCAATTTCTCCTTTTCATCGCAATTCTTCCTTTTCATGCAGAGGGGGGAAAGATGAAGTGGGAGAGACAAAGCAAGGGAAGAAGCAAGTCATAGCTGCTACCCCCGTCAGGCTCTGCTCAGACTTATTTTGGAAGACTGCTTCAGTTGGTCAGACCTGGATGGGAGCATGCCCCTCCCCAAGCTCAGAAAGCCAGATTAATTCTGGAGGCACTCCCGCGTCAAGAAGACTGAAGGCCAAATGCCGTCCCTTTTCAGACCTTCCCGCAGCGTTGTTTATGTGGCACGTGTCTGACAGAGGTTTGTTCATCCAGCCTTCTGCGTGCCCTCTCCATAGCATGGGTCTCTCAGGACTGACCTCTCTGGGCCTTAGGGCCCTGGCCGTCAGTCAGGATATTCAGGCCCAGGCAATAGACAGCAGGCATTGCGGAAGCCAGGAACTTGGCTGGGGAGTGTGGGTGGGAGGAGCAACTCGGAACGGGGTTACGTAATCCGATTCCACTTTGGATCCAGAAGAAGAAATTCTAAAGAGTGTCCAGCAGGGGGAGCTCAGGGCGTGTGTCAGAACCCCTGCGCCGGTTGGCAGGCGGCAAACCGAAGGACTAACAGAACAATGAAGCTTTGTGTCTTCTCTTCGGGTTGGTTCTTAATCCCAGTAGGCTTCAGCCAGAGTGGCTTGATGCCCATCCTGGGGACCCAGCTAGCATCGCTCAGAAAACGCCCTCTTCACAGGCTTTCCGGAATCTCTCTCTAGAACCAGATCACATTCTGCGTTGCTCTTGGTCTCACGCCTTTTCTTGGTCTCTCCCAGTATTTCTTTGTGTGTATCTTTTTGTCGTCCTCGCTTTCCCTGATTTGTGTTTTTGTGGAAGTGTTGTTTTCTTATTTCTCTGTATCATTCTTGACCCCCTTGTCAATGCTAATGAAAAAAATGCATGGAGATCCACAGGCTGACCTCTGAAAGGTTTCAGGATTTTGGCACAAACTAACACTGAATAAAACCTAAAATATGCTGTGAAGCAAAAATGGCTAACTCTGCCAGCATGTGGCGGTGAAGCCACATCTTCATCTCTCTGGCCTCTAGGTGGGCTGCCCTTGCCCTGTCGTGTTTTTGTTGCCCACTGGTTATTGCAGCCTGCTGCCCATCTCCCTCAAGCCACTGATTCCCAAGGCTAGTCTCCTTCCCCTACCAGCCCAACAAGCTTTTCCTGTGTGTGTGCGCGCGAGTGTGTGTGTGCGCACGCGAGTGTGTGTGTGTGTTTAAGAGAAGCTACCTATACCAGAAGGAGTATAACTCCAGTGACAGCATTTTTGTTTTGTTGTGTTTTCTGTTTTTGTTTTCTAAACAAGACAGCCCCCTGCCTCACTTCCAGAAAATGCTAGAACTCTTAGGATCAGGGACTAAAAGACTCCAGGTGAGAAATGGAGAGACTCAGCCTCACGCACTTTGGCTTTCTCTCCAAATCGCCCTCACATAGTCTAGATATATCTCAACCTTTGAAGGGAGCAGAATTTTATATTCTCTTTCTGGAATTTTGGGCCTTGGGGAATTAAAAAAATGTGGATTATTGTTTTAAGGTGCCTGAACATTCCATGACAGTCAAGAGGCACCCCCATAAAATGGCAGACGACTGCTTTGCTTGGTATTCACTGAGGGCTCTGGGGCAGTGAGTCTCAACGCAGTCTGTCTCATTCCAGCCCTGAATACTTGTATTAAGGTGGTGGGGCTGAAGTAGCCTCCTAATTTCTGCATTTCATGGACCCTGCCTCCAAATCTGTCCCATTCTATTTATGTTCCCTTCAGTTTTCAGACCTGGTCCTGTGTGTCCCTGAGAGGAAGAGACTAGCTTTAATCTGGTAGGAAAGGATTCTTCTCAGTTTGGGCACTTTCACTTTCTCCAAGATTCAAGGAAGGTAGCAGCAATTCCATCTGATCATACCTGTCCCTGCCTTGTTCAATTCTAGGTAGCGGCTGTTATTTCCTAGTGCTAGAACCTGGTTGGACTAAGTTTATGAACACGGTAGGGAGGAGGGGGCAGACAGGCAATGCAATGCAGTCAACATGTAAAAACATTCCCCACTTACTTGCCCTTGCCAGGTCTTGGCCTTACAGAGAGGTTGAATGAGACAAAGGTCTCGTCCCCAAGGAGTAAATGCTTCCACCGGACTGACCCTCTCTGTCACTGAAGGAGAGTGAAAATGAAATTGCTGCAGAAAAACCCAGTGCTGCAACATCATCGGGCAGGCTGCCTCTGCAGCGCAATTCATAATCTGTGACTTCCAAAACAACAACAAGGTTATATTACGTTCTAAATTAAGCTTCGCATTACTTGGGAAACTAACAAAGCATTCCTTCCCACAGACCCTGTTCTCAAATTAAACATTTCGTGCTTATTCAAATGTTGGTGAACTGAAAATGGGAGAGTTTCTTTCTTAGGTAGGGAAGAGAGGTGGGTCCCTAGAAAAGAGTGGGTGGCGCTGTGGGGAGAGGGAAGCTAGTTAGGTAACAGAGATTATAGAATAGCTGGGAATGACATGATTAAGTAGGTAAATGGATGAAATGTTTCTAAAATTATTAGGTCTGGATAAATGTAGGTTAAAGGGGCTTATTATGATCAAGTAGTTAGCAGCATACTTTCAAGTGGAAAACTTGGGGAGTGGCTATTCCCAGCCTCTATGCACTAGGAATCAGAGGAAATGAAGGTCAACTGCTAAGGGGGGTTTTAAAGGGCAACATGAGGACCACGTTTCAAGATTTGAGAACAGTTAACATTAGAAAGGGCCACAGAGAATGACTGGGCATTTTTCTCCGGGAGCATTCACTGAAAGAACAGAACCTTTGTGTTCTAAAAAGCTGCACATAACATCCACTGTAGAGATGGAAGCATGACCTGAATGAGTTAACTTCCAAGGTTCTCTTCTAGATTGAAAAACAAAAGAACTCATACAACACAAGAGGCCCATAGCAGCAGCTGGAGAGAAACAGACAGGTGAAAAGCTCACGGTCCTCCCTCACCCACCTGCCACCAACGTGCCAGGGACGCCCTCCAAGACTGCCTCTGTACCATTTATTTCATGAGCTTGTACCTAGATGTTTGCCTTGCAATGGTGTGATCCATCTTGGCAAGAATTCTGTCTGCAATATTAGATTGGCTGCTAGGACTCTCACTTTTCCATACAAGCTGTCCCACTCTTGTCTCTGGGTCTCTTTGTGCAAGGTCGTTGATTATGTGGTGGTGATGTAACTTGAAATGCAGTTTCTTCAGAAGCCATTTTTCACAGGAGTTGGTTGGTGGTGAACAGAACTGGAGCTGGTATGGAATATAGTCAGGAAGTAAATAGCTCCAGGTTTAGCCAGATAGTGTTTTCCACGAGGCTGAAGGACCAAGGGGTTCTGCCTGCAGCAAAGGATTCATAGAGGCAGAGAGCTGTACTGGGTGATCTGGAATCTGTAAACCCCACAGCACCAGGGCACAGCCCTGAAAGATGCTCTTCTCTGGTCTTGGCTCTGCCCCAGGTTAGCTGTTGCCCCTGGGTCACTTCCCAGTCTCAATTTCATTGCCTGCAAGTTAAAAACCTTGTAGTAGATATCTCTAAGGTTCCAATAAGCCCTATATTTGTCATTCTGTGTGGTCTTATATTTTAGTTTTAAATATTAATGATACCTTTTATGTGTGCGTTGTTTTATAAAACATTTTCACCTACTTATGTCTTTTGGTACTCCCAACAACCCTGAGAGATAAGCAGGACAGAAATTATTCTCCTGTTTTCCAGATTAAGAAAGTCATGATTGGGAGGTTAAGTTATTTGTCATCATATGGGTCGCAAGTGGAAACCTAGGACTACAGTCCAGGTCTTCCAACTGTAGCTTGATTCTTCATCCTCTTGGGGATGGGGGTCTACTGTGCCTTTGAAATCAAATAACTATGGATCTTATTTCCATAGAGGGGCTTTTATGTTCCTTAAGGCCAACCTGGACTCCAGGGTAAAATTCCCTCTGCCATTCTTGTGATCATGGGTGTGCCCATGCACATGTGTGTGTGCCTTACTTCTCTGACTAGGTAGAGAGCTCCCTGGAGGTCCAGGCCATGTTTTCTCTTCTCCCCCTCCCCCATCCAGCGAGTCTTAACAGAGCCAAGGACCTAGCAAGGCTGCTGCCCTGCCAGGAAGAGAGAAGACAGAGCAGGAATTTCACCAGCAGGTCACAGGGACAGGTGTCTTTTTTCACACTTGGGCACTCATTCTACCACAACTGATATCTTTGTGCATATCCTGCCTCCACACATATTTCCCAACTCCTAGAACATAGCATAGTTTCCCATGTCAGCAGTGACAGCAGCAGTATTCTCCTCAGCATGATTTTCCAGGCACAAAATGGACTTGTAGGCTAGAGACATGAGGCCCTGGCCTTGCATGTCCCAGAAACTGGACATAAGAAGGCAGGTCCACTGCCCTGGCTGAGGGAATAGAGGAGAATTAGGAGCTGCTGTGGGTTGAAGTTGGGTGGGAGAGGTGGTGCTGAAGAGAGAGTGTCCAGAGCATCTGAACGAGGCTGCCAAGGACATCCTGGGTGACCATCTCGCTCCAGGAGGGGAGGTGGGCAAGCATAATGCCCCAAAGAATTGAGCCCATAGTCTGGATGGGCTCTCAGATCACTGGCACACACACTTGGCACCAAGCCTCAGTAGAGTCTTGCTTCATCTCCTATGTCACCAACAGCTGTGATATTGGTCCTTTCAGGAGGGACAGTAAGGAAGCAACATTCACTGGTAATCTAGAGGAAAGGACGATTGACCCAGTAAATAGAGATCACCCTAATTTAAGTCCTTTGCCCGTTATTGCTCTGCTTTCTCTTCATTATCCTAATCTCTGAGTCCTTACTTTCCCAGATGGGGTGGAGAAGGAAAAGGATTTCAAGACTGTGGTAAGAGGGCCACTCCCGAGGAAATGAGACCATCCCACACCCTGGGGGCTGACTCAGCTGAGCTCCACTGCATACAAACCCTATTGGGTCTCACCAGTTGGAATATTGTGAATTCCAACTGAAGGAGGTCTCTCTCTCCCTAGTTGTAGATACCAGTGACTCCACTGTGAGAAGAATCCAAGTATGATAGAATATTGGAGTCAGCAGACACCCAGGAGATTATACATTGACCCAACACCCTCACTGGTAATAGGGGAGCTGCATGTCTATGACATGTGTCCAAGGCTGCCCACTAAGTGAGTGAAAGAATCTGGACTAGAACACAGAAGTCTTTGGCTGATTTGATTTTATTGGTGTATTATAATTATACATGAGTGGGATTTGTACATATTCACATATACACACAAAATAAAAATAGAATTTGGTTGGTTCTGTAGAACACAAAGAATTGACCCAACAATGCACTAGCTCTTTTCCTATCTTACTTGGTTCTGGCCCTTAGATGCCAAAGATTTCCACAGGGAAATCTGAGCAGCCAAGGAAGGGAAGTTTGAATTTACAATACTTCTTTGTGGAAGCAACTGTTGCGGCCATGCCTGGGAATTCTGCCCCTGCCTTTCGGCATCTAGCTAAATTGCTGTTATAAGAGCTCTTTGGCTGCCAAACCTGACCCCTATGGCCAAAAACAGTGCTTAATCTCCTACTAGTGGACCTCTCTTGGCATTTCCTGCTGGAGCAAGGCAGGGTGGGTGAAACCAGGCCCCATGCAAGGTGAAAGTTAAGCATCTTGCACAGACACTTCCTAAATGTTCCATAGCAAGGAATAGAAGTTTCAGCTCTTCTACCCTCACTTCGTTTCACTGCTCCCAAATACATTCAACAAACCTGCATTCAACCTCTGAATCAAATCAATTCAAATAAATAGATATTTACTGAGCTAATATTGGAAAGGCAATATACCAGGTATTTAGCTCTGTACAAAGAACTCATAGGGTAGAAAGCAGGAGATCCAGAAAAAATTACATTCAAAATTGCTGACACAAAGCAGCAGTAGAAGTTTCATGAAATAACAAATGACTACTTGTAAAATTATTGGAATAGGTCATAAGAGCTATGGATAAAAAAGAGAACACTGTAAACTGAATGGTCCATGGAAGTTTGCAGAAGAGGTAGAATTTGATGGGTACTTTAAATTTGGGAAGAACTTAAAGGGTGAAAAGAAGAAGAGAGCATTTCAGAAGTTGGTAACCAGGATAAAAAGGCACAAAGATGAAAAAATTCAAGTTCATTGGGGGTAGTGAGTAATAACAACCATAGCAATGGATGGTGCTTATCATGTGTCAGCACGATATTCTCACACGACTCAAATTATTACTATTATTATCCCATTTTTACAGTTGGGGAAACTGAGGCATAGCGGGGACTAAGTAACTTAGCTGAGGATACAGCTCACAGTGAAGAAGCCAAAATTCAAGTCCTGGGGCTACCTACTCAGCTGCTGCTTCCTACCCCTTTGTTTTTTTAAGGAAAGAAGTTGTTAGAAAGGTTCATTGGAGGCAAATCTTAGAGGATCTTGAACACTGTGTTAACAAACGCAGGCTTGAGTTTGTGGGAAGTAGGGAATTATTAAGGATATTCTGAAAGGGGAGTGGATCTGGATTAAATTGAGATACAAACAAGAAAATGCAAAGGACACGTTCACATAGAAAAATGCACTGAGAAATTGATCAGCACATGTGTATAGATTCCCTTTCACCAAGTATCTTTCCAGATCTACTTTTGGTGGCATCTCAGGTCTTCAACTGCCAAGGGACCAAATCATTGGTCTGTGGCATTGAGGGACAAAACAGGTAAGGGACCCTCAAGTCTGCCCAGCCGTGTGTTCACAAGGCAGGGGCTGAACCAGCATTGGAGACTGCTATGGATAGGGAGAGGGGAGAGTGGAGGGACAGAGGTGTTTAGGAGCAGGTGAGAGGTCAGCCAAAGGACTCAGGACCTCAGGTGTGTGCTTCAGCAGTTATCTCAAGCACGATTGAGAAGCTTCTAGAAGGAAAAAAAGTCAGCTATCTCCTTAATTGTTCTGTAATAAGAGATAATTTCTTCTGTAGTTCTTTCCCTCTTTTTGCACAGTAAAATGGGAAATCTTTTTTCAGGCACAGAAAACTTTCCTTTCTCTTTAAGACTCAATTTTGCTAATACAGTCCATAAAGGACTATAAAGCTGAACTTGTTCTCATGACCCTCCTCTATACATGACCCTCCACTATAGTTAACATGGGACAGATGAAGTAATAGGACCTCTGAAAGGGTTGTAATTGAAACAAGAACTTTTTTTTTTAACTTTTCCAGGAACTGTGTGCACAAAGGAATTTGCTCAACCCACTGGAGTTAAAAAAAAAAAATCAAGTAATCTGAATACTGAGCAGAGATTAGATAGTTGCCTTGGATGGGCTGCGGGAACAGAATCACAGGAGATGAGGCATGATCCATTCAGAGGGACTTTAGGGAATATCAAGTGTGTGTGAGTGTTGCTCAGCTTCTGAGTCACAAAGCATGGATTGTGGGGCTGATCTCAGGCTGGGCTCCAAGCAGAATTATGTACTTATCCTTGTAAATTGTGGGATTCAGTATAAACATTGCCTGAATTCATGGCCACACCTTCATGACCCCACTTTTGGAAGTGGACTGCAAATGATTTCCAAGCAGCTGTTTTGTGTCTACCCTGAGAAAACCAACAGATAACTGGTATGTGGGTAGGGTGAGGAATGACGGCAAATGCCATTTAAGTCCTATTTTTTTAAAGATATTTTTTCATTTGAGTAATGAGCAGATTAGTTTGTGTTAAAATGAAGGCAAAAATAATTCAAGGAACTCAGGCGTTGCTGTATAAGCCATACCCTCTTCCAGAGCACATGCTTGGGGCTGGTAAGGTGAGGCTATTGGTCTCTGCAGCCTCTGCTTTATTTTCAGCTACTGCTACTTGAGTTCATGCCTGACAAAGAGGCATTTCTGACTGGAGCACTGCATAAGGAATTTGGAAATAAGTCACCTTCCCAGGCTTAAATCTCAGAAACAAAGCCAATGCTTCCAGGCTTCTGTCTTCACCCAAAATTCTTCCCTTTCAGGTAGATCTGGGATCTCAGGCATTGAGAACAAACCTGCTATTAGTCATCTTTCCATCACTGGGACAAAACGCTTGAGATAATCAACTTACAAGAAGGAAAGGTTTATTTTGGCTCATGGTTTCAGTCCAAGGTTGTTTGGCCCTGTTGCTTTGGACCTGTAGCAGCACAGTGCATAATGGCGAGAGCATGTTGCAGACAAGCTACCTCATTGTAGCTGGGAAGCAAAGAGAGAAGCATGGAATGAGGTCCCAATATGCCCTTCAATGGTTTGCCCTCAGTGACCTAACTTCCTCATCTCTTAAATGTACCACCACCTCCCAATAGCACCACAGGCTGGTAGCCTTTAACACACGGCCTTTGGGGGCATTCAAGAGCCAAACTATAACACGTGGGAATTCATGTAGCCCACAGCCACAGTTCTTTCTAGGTTGGCTTTCTCCATATGTTGGCTTGAGTTCCTGAAGTTCTTTCCCTGTTTCCACTCTGAGTTCTGACTTATTGTCCCATCTGGAATTGTTTCTCCATTCTAAACTAGATACTCAATTCAACCCATCCAGCCTTGTCCCTTTTCCCCACTAGCTGGATTCTTCTGTTACCCCAGGGCATGGAATGGTTGTGCCACAGGATAGGCACATTAGTCTTCTTGGACCCTCACATGGGTTTGTTTACTTAATTCAGTGCCTCTCAACAACAGTATTACCACTCCCTCAGGAAAATATTGGACATTTTTGGTTGTCAAAGTTACTGGCAGTGGCACTCATGGCGTTTACTGAGAGGAAACCAGGATATTAGGTGTCCAGTTGTTAGAAATAATGGGTTCTGGGGTCCTGGACACCCCAGGAACCAAGAATAAGCACTCAGTGACTAATTCGTTCTGTCAGTAGGGCAAGAATTTTACTATGTGCCGAAGCGCACACAGCAACCAAAACCAAAGCAGGCACATCCAGCAGGCAGTTTGCTCAACTCCTATCCGTGATGCAAGAGTACTTGGCCATTGCCCATTGGTGGGGACTGACTGCACAATCTTTGGCCCAAATTGCTACTGAGGAAAGGGGCAGAGCCACCACTTGTTAGTCAGGACTGATTGCCCTATCTCCTATTGGGTCACTAAAAGAAATATACCTTTAGTTATCCTCATCTCCCTTTGTCCTTTTGTGGCAGGAAAGCTCCCCCTAGATTGAGTGCCTTTGGCACATACATACCTATGGAAGAAGTGAAGGTGGTGATGCAGGGTGCAGCTTAGTCCTTGTAAGAAGAAGGCAATCAGGTAGTGAGGGACTATCACGGAATTTCTCTGATTTGACAGAAAAGACTGATGAGCCTACTTCTTTCATAGTCATGCACAGCACAAGGCACCACAATCAAGAAATGTGTGTCCAGTTGGGCATGGTAGCCTGCACCTGTAATTCCTGAAACTCAGGAGGCTGAGGCAGGAGAATCACAAGTCCAAGGCCAGCCTCAACAAGTTAGCAAGGCCCTAAGCAATTTAGTGAGACACTGTCTCAAAAATAAAAATGAAAAAGGCTGAGGATGTCTCTCAGTGGTGGAACACCCCTGGATTAAATCTCTGGTACCAAAAACAAACAAACAAAAACCCAAATGTGTGTCTTGTGTAACTCTCAGAAGTCTCATTGGACGTGAGTATGAAAACCCTATTTATAGGGATAGTAGGAATGTTCCTTAACATTGCAAAAGCTACCTATGCTAAGCCCATAGCTAACATCATTCTAAAGGGAGAAAAATTGAAACCATTCCCCCTGAGAACTGGAACAAGGCAGGGATGCCCTCTTTCTCCACTTCTGTTCAACATTGTCCTTGAAACTCTAGACAGAGCAATTAGACAGACCAAAGAAATTAGAGGAATACGAATAGGAAAAGAGCTCAAACTCTCCCTATTTGCTGATGACATGATTCTCTATTTAGAAGACCCTAAGAATTCCACCAGAAAACTTCTGGAACTCATAAATGATGAGTTCAGCAATGTATCAGGATATAAAATTAATGCTCATAAATCTAATGCATTTTTATTTATAAGTGATGCATCCTCTGAGAGAGAAATTAGGAAAACTACCCCATTCACATTAACCTCAAGAAAAATAAAATACTTGGGAATCAATCTAACAAAAGAAGTGAAAGACCTCTACAATGAGAACTACAGAACACTAAAGAAAGAAGTTAAAGAAAATCTGAGAAGATGGAAAAATCTCCCATGTTCTTGGATAGGCAGAATTAATATTGTCAAAATGGCCATACTACCAAAAATGCTATACAAATTCAGTGCAATTCCAATTACAATCCCAATGACAGACCTCATAGAAACAGAGCAAGCAATCATGAAATTCATTTGGAGGAATAAGAGACCCAGAATAGCTAAAGCAATTCTTAGCAAGAAGAGCGAAGCAGGGGTATCACAATACCAGACCTTCAACTATACTACAGAGCAATAGTAACAAAAACAGCATGGTATTGGCACCAAAATAGATAGGAAGATCAATGGTACAGAATAGAGGACACAGAGACAAACCCAC
>JAJEJO010052028.1:12010-39551 GCA_020662805.1 Glaucomys volans
TTTGTGTTCAATGGATCAAAATTAAATGAATAATAATAAAAAAAGAAAACCCTATTTATAGCTAGGTGTGTCACATGTATCGGTAATTCCAGCAGCTTGGGGAGACTAAGGGAAGAGGATTGTTGAATTCAAAGCCAGCCTCAGCAACTTAGCAAGACTCTCTCTCTATGGAACACAAAAATAGGGCTATGGATGTGGCTTAATGGTTGAATGTCCCTAGGTTCAATCTCTAGTACCAAGAAAAGAAAATCCTTTTTGTATCATCTAGATGTGATACTTAGTCCCATTTTGTGTGGACACACAAATTACTTTTATGAAGTTCTAATATACATTGGATTTTTCAGTAAATGACCTGTAAATATTTTTAAAGCAAGAGAAGAATGACTGTTGGGTTCGAACTTTACAACAGTTGTCACAATGTCTGAAAACCACTCCACTGGTGGCAGCATCTTGTATTTGAGCTGCCAGCACACCCATCACCACCTACATTTGTCTCTGCCACTACTTCATTATGCCTTCTAGTCAGTCAACCCCAAGCATGGGCACACTCCAGTACATGCCATTTTATTAAACATTATTCTTCTTTACCAGTTATTTTTCTTTATTTTATAGTTAGGACATTATATTGAATTTAAAAAAATACAAATGAATAGAAGGTTGTATTATTTGTGAATTTATTTTCAGAATAGTAAAGGTGCTATAACAAAACATTCATTTAAAAATAGGCCATTGGGTCTGATAGGGTTGACAATCATTAACCCAAGTGGATAGTGTGGCACTATCTGTTGAAGGTAGAGAGGGACCATGACAATGTTGGTACATTCTGGGAGAAGACTGTGCTGCCTTTCAAGAGGTTTCTTGGGTGGCATCTGCTTAAGGAACTGACCACTTTCCAAATGCCACCATTTACTCTCATCAGGATCAGAAATTGTCAGAATACAGAGTCACTCAAATCAATAAAATCTATAAGCCTCATCTCATGACCAGCTTACACTGGGACACATTTCTTCCCCCAAAATGAAAGGCTTCTGTTCACTGTACAGAGCAGTCCTGAGAGGGCAACAATCGGTGAATGAGAATACGAGGCAAAGGAAACTCAGGATGGCGAGGAGAGCCTGGTAAATGAACTTCCTGTTCCACAGCAGACTCTACTTCTCCAGTAATGACAAGGGCACAAAGGGAGGGTCTCTCTTCTGCACAGAGCTTGAGTGAGCACTGCCAAGTTATGGGTCCTTGGGCTTTTGTTTTCTTCAGTCCAAGTTCAGTCTTACCACCATCACCACCACCTACCATCACACAGTATTCTGCCAGGCTAGATACAGTACAGTTGATTAAATGTCCACTACTAAGTGACATGTACATTCTGGAATTGCCTTTGTCTGCTAACGCCCAAATCACCTACCTTGACTGCATTTTTGTGAAGCCCACCTATTTCAGACAGTCTCTGGCAAGAGATGGGCAATCTTATCCACTGTATGTGAACTTCACTAGTTCAATTCAGAAGGTGACCTTGACCTTGTGACTCTGATCTCCAAATTCATAGAGAGGGAAGCTTCCCACTGTTGCTTCCATCACTTGTCATAACTGATGTCAGAAATGAGGGCTGAGATCATCTCCAGCTCCTCTCCTGCTCTGAACCAGCCTCCATAGCAAGGATAGTTTTCCTTATCTTTATTTCAATTTGGTAAATCAGAGTCCTGCCTCACTCTGTCTCCCTGGGGGAAAATGTCCAAGAACAGGTCAAACTGGAGACCACCCAAGTTGTCACAGTAACTCACAATGTTTCAGAGGACATGATTCAGGCACCAAGGTATTTGGTTTTATATGTTTGTTGTTTTTCAACATATGGTGACATGGTGATTTCCACTTATATAATCTGGCTAGAGATGGGTGGTGATAAGTTGATCAAGCAGTCTAAGAATTACCATATGCAACATAGATGGAGAGTGGTTTTCAAAAAATTACTGATGAAATATAGTTAATTCAAAACTATATTAAACTAGTTTAGCTGTGCTTTGATGGTTCAGAAGAGAGGCATTCAGGGAAGTGTGGTCTTCTGCATCCTTCATTTTTATATTACAGACTAATATTTCCTCCAGTTTTTTGTCTCAGTCTCTCAAGACTTCTTAGTTCTTATGGCTGTTCTTTGTGCTCTTGGCCTTCCAGAGTTGAAATAATTGCTATTCTTTCTGCAAGAATCTATGTCACTTTAACCTCCCGTCACATCATCCCACCTTGTATCACCTTCATGAGGTTCAATGATGCAGTGCAAAGAAGCTTCCCTCACCAAATAAAGAATTTTATGTGAGTGCACTTCTATAAGTCCTTGATTTAATGCTATTCTTGCTCATTAGATGAAAATACAATATCTATAGCACCAATTCATAATTTTGCCCAAGAATTTTAAAATATTGAATAATTATTAAACAAAAATTCAGGTGGAAGGAGTGTTTGAAATTCTACCTCGCTGATTAAATAACTTAGTTATTAATTATGCAAACTTTAGTTAAGCATCCATCATATGACCAACACTGTGTTAGGGATTGAAAATACTAAGATAGTGAGTCATGGTCCCAGTTCTCAAGGAACTCAGTTTAAAGAGGGCAAGACAGATAAGAAAAAATACAACTGCAACTCAGTATGAGGGTTCCACTATGGAGATCTTACAAAAGTTCAGAGGGTGACACAAAGGAACTAAATGACAAATCATACTTAGGTGTGGGAGCAGGGCTCCAAATGAAGGTGCTTATATGGGTTTTGAAGGAGAGGTAGAAATTTGCCCACTAAACAGTAAAGGGCAACATTTCAGAAAAATGGAAGACCATGTGTTAATGATCAGAGTCACATTACATTATGGTAGCTTCTGGGAACTAGAAGCAGTTTGGTGGGACTAGTGTCCAAGACAAGACCTGTAGGAAGTGGGGCTGAAGGGCTCAATCCTACTTGGTCTTGAATGCTGTGATGAAGGGGTTGCACTTCTTTCAGTGGGAAGTGGAGAGTAACCGATGAGTATTAAATAGGGAAGGGACACTATCACTTCCAAGTTTGGAAAGATCATGGTGCAGTGCACGTGGATGGATGTGTGGCAGGACGAAGGGCAAGGAGTGTAGCTGAGGGACCACTGAACACTGATGTCGTGGGTTCCCCTTCTGCAGTGTAGACATGAGGCTAGGAATCATTTGCCCAGTGAGTGATGACATTGCCCAGTTCTCTCCAAGAGGAGCCATGGAACCAGCTTAGGCTCTAAGGACTGTGAGTAAAGTGTTTAGGTTATTCAGGTCCAAGTGTGCAGAGAACTACTTCATGATATCTTCCCTTCCATGGCAACCCTGAAGTCCTCATGTAGAAAATGGTTGTGGGTCGGCATGAAAGAAATTTGTATCCCTGAGTCAGAGAAGTAGTATCCAGAAGAGCAACCCAACCAAGAATATATACATCAAACTTTTCATGAGGAAAAAATGGAATTTTATTATATGGATCTAAAAACTCTTATTGCTGCTAGATTACTCTAGCAGGAGAAACGTTAGGAAAGTGTGCAATTTTGAAGTAAAATACAGACTTTTTATGTTATGCACTGAAGGATAGGAGCCTGTATTAGTCAGGCTCATTAGCCAAGCTAATTAGTCAACTCCAGAGAGAGAGGGGGTGAGGAAGAGAGAAAGGGAGAGGGAGAAGAAGAGGAAGAGGGGGAGAGGGAAGGAAAGGGAGAAGGAGAGAGAGAGAGGGAGACACAGAGGGAGGGAGGGAGGGAACTAATAGGAAATAGAGAGAAAGTCATAAGCAGATTTATTGTGTGATTATAGAGATTGTGCAGTCCCCTGACAGGCCACCTGCAAGCTGGAGACCCAGGGAGACAGAAACTGTGGACATGATGATGTAGCCCTCAGTCTCAGGTGGAAGGCCTGAGAGTACAGGAAGGGTAGGATGGAGTGGAGGACACTAGTGTGTCTCAGAGTACAAAGACCAGAGATCCTAGAGTTTTGATGTCCAAGGGCAGGAGAAGAAGGTTGTCCCACTCTAGTAGAGAGTCCATTCACCTTTCATCTGCCTTTTCCTCTATCCAGGTCCTCAGCCAACTGGATGATACCTGTGCATGTTAAGGGGAACTCTTCTCCACCGAATCTACCAACTCATATGCCAATCTCCTGTAGAAATATTCTCACAGACAACATCCAAAATCATGCTCTGTCAGCTGTTTAGGCATCCCTTTATCTAGTCATGTTGACATTAAAATAACCATCAGAGGGCCCTTGGAAAAGATCAGTAAGAAATGGAATAAAGACAGACAATAACATGTGAATACTATAAGAAGGCAGAGGATATGGGATCCAGAGCATAGGAAGCAACAGCTCTTCAACTGGAGAAGGGAAGGAGGAATTTTCTCTTTATATTAAACAGGAGGAATGACACATAGATAGATAAATCTATAAGTGACCAGTAAGAAGCTTCCATAGGCTGGGGTTGTGGCTCAGTGGTAGAGTGCTTACCTAGCATGCCAGGAACTGCGTTCAATTCTCAGCACCACATATAAATAAATAAAGGTTAAAAAAAAAAAAAAGAAGCTTCCTACTAGCTACATTCTCTTTGAGAAGTAAACAGTAAAGACATTTTCTGAGACAGAAAGAAGATGGCAGTGAGGGTCTTGCAGAATAAGGCAAATATTAAGAGTAATTTAATGAAAATGGGAAAGAGATATTACACAAGTGGAACTTACCAGGCCACAAGGCTAAATTAATTTTCCCTAGCCGACCACATCACTCAGGTGTAGTGGGTAGAGAGGTGGGTTTTAGGATTGATCCAAGATTAAGGGTTTTGCAGAAATGTGCAATGCAAGAACAAAGGGGTGGTGGAGTGGACTCAGTAAGTTAGGCTAGGGCTAGCTGCTTTAACAAACAACAACCCAACAATAATTCAGTAGTTCAAAAATAAGAATCAATTCTGGGCAAAATGGAGGAAACACTGAATGTACCTATTTGAGGACTCTGAAAATTAAATGGCACCTGGTGAGTGGGGAAGACCAGAATTCATGAAATATGTGATGAATTTATTAATTTTCTCCTTCAATACACTCAGGCTGAATATTAAGCTACCCAAAAGCTGGAAGTAAACATCCTGGGCAGCGTTCCAGAAGAAGCCCCCTCTAGCTCTGGTTCAAAGATCAGGGACGGGTCGTCCAGTGATCAGAGAGAATGAGAGAAAATAACTTTTTGTCTTTCTCTTTCTCAGTTCTTTCACACCCAGCTCCAAAGAAATCCCACAGTAGCATCAGAGTCCACAGTGTAGATGAATGGAGGAGAACCTACCTCTCTGATCAGAGCTGATTTTCAGATTTTTGTTGTTGTTTATGTCCTGGTGCTGTATGGCTCCAGATATAAGTGAACTTGAGAAAAGTATGTAACAACACAGTGAATAAACAGAGCTCCAACTTTTTGATTGGAGAACCAAATAGGAAGCCCAGAAAAATAAAAATGAGGAGATTGCTGTAAGGGAGGAGATAAGGAAAGTCACCTGGTAAAGATGCTCTGGACCCATTTCCAAGTGGCACATGCATGGATCTGACCATAAATACCATGTTGTCGACTTTAAGACTGAACTACAGGACAATTCAGTCAAGGTCCCAGACTAGCCAGTCGGTGTTATACATGCATGCAAGACATACTTGAATATGATTGAATAGGCTCTGGTATGAGAAACTACATTGAAAGCACAGAAGACTGGTTGAAATTTGTACCTAAACTCAACTAGGTCAACTGTTAAAATGAATATTGAAAATCAATATTATTCAAACTTTTGGGAATACGATTCAAAAGTAATCAATATTAAAAAAATTAGATAAATCTGAAACGTCCATGAGAAAACAAAATCATTAGAGCCAATGACAAGATGACACACGTAAGAATTATCTGATGAAGAATTTAAAGCAGTGATTATTAAAATGATTAACAAAGAAATGACAAATGCTCTTCGAATATAAAAAGCCAAGGAGTCTCCGTAAAGAAATTGAAGATATCAAAAGAAACAAGATGAAATTTCAGAATTTAAAAAAAGACTTACAAAATAAACTAAAGAACAGAAGAGAAATGACAGAAAAGTATGAGTGAACCGAAGATCTATCAACAAAGTTTGCTCAAAACAAACCACAGAGAGAAGAAAGTCTGTTGCTGTTACTGCTGCTGCTGCTGCTGCTGTTATTGTTAATGAACAACCTTCAGGGACCTATGAGCTGGTCTAGTGTTAATGCCATCAGAGATCCAGAACAAGAGGATAGAGTACAGCACAGAAAACAATTAGGGCTCAAGTTCCGAAACGTGGTGAAAGATGTGAACCTACACCAGAAAACCTCACCAGGAGAAACCCAAAGTCCATGCCCAGACACATCCAGAGCACTTACCAACCAAGGATGAAGGAAGACACTTGAAGTCAACCTGAAGGAAGTGATATCTTATTGACAGACATGGAAC
This sequence comes from Glaucomys volans, assembly GCA_020662805.1. NCBI lineage: Eukaryota > Metazoa > Chordata > Mammalia > Rodentia > Sciuridae > Glaucomys > Glaucomys volans. Next base: position 18,472 of record JAJEJO010052028.1, read on the forward strand.
CATTTAAGCAGCTGTGGAATTCTTATCAGAAATGATATCAGATGGAAGGCAGTGATGTGACTTTTTTGATGTGCCCAAAGGAAAAACAGAGGAAAAGCAAAATCTCATATATATAAAAAGTTCTTCAGAGAGGAAGGAAAATTAAATATATCTTTGCATAAAGAAAATTTAAAAGCCAGCAGACTTGTCAACAAAAACAATCCTTTGTCCTTCAAACAGAAAGAAAATGTTACTCGAAGGAAACTTGGACATCTGGGATAAAGAGAAAGCAACAAAACAACAAATATGTGGGTGAATACAGGAGGCCATTTTTCTCTGTTTGAGTTCTTTGAGATATGTTTTCATGATTGAAAGGAAAAATTGAGAAAACATCTGGAACCAAACAAAAATTAATATACAACATATCAAAATTTGTGGATGCAATGAAAACATTGCTTAGAGAAAGAATCATATCATCAAATGGTTATGGTAGGTAGGAAGACAGTTCTGAGACCAATAAACTTCCACTTTCTGAAACAAAAAAATCAAAATAAACCCAAAACCAGCACAAGGAAAAAAAAAAGATGAAGAATAATGTCAGTGGCACCTAGGAAACAGACAGTATGGATGAAGTGGGCGATTTCTGGAGAAGCAGGAACTACCACATGAACATTTAGGTGGTCCAGTGACCATCAGGGTAATTAAGTTCCTAATATGAAAAGCTCCCCAAAGATCTTCAGGTATAGATGCTATCCCTGGAGAATTCTACCAAACATTTGAAGAAGAATATCAATCGTATAAAAACATTTCCAGGAAGTAGGAATGGGGGACAATTCACAGTGTGTTTGTTGAAGCTGCTATTACCTGTCAAACCAGGAAACATGAAGCCTGAACAAATCCATGGAAGAAACCCCAAATCGACAGACCAAAGTCCATCATGAATATAAACACAAATATCCCTATTTAATGCACTTTATTGAAAAGCCAAGAAAGACACATGATGGTATGGATTGATATAGAATAATTAACCAACAAAATTCAGCACCTGTCGATAAACAGGCTCAGATAGGTAGGACCAGGCAGTGTTATGCATTAAATTATATCCCCCAAAGTCATATGGAGGTTCAAAACTCCAGACCTAAGAATAAGGTCATTTTTGTCAGAAATGGTATTATAAGGATATAGTTTCCTAAGACAGGGTCATAAGGGTCTAGGGTGAGCTCATGGTTCAGTGTGGCTTGCATCCTCATAAGGAGACCAGGGCAAGTTTGATTCAGTGTGACTTATGTGGTTATATGCCTATCTTCTCTCCTGTTTAGTTGATGTTTATAGTGAAACATTTCAATTCCCATACCTCGATTTTGGCTGTGTCCTATAGGTAATTCTTTGTGGCTCCCATGGGGGTTCCATTTAACATGAGAAAAGGACACTACCCTGATGTGAATCTGTAGCAGGGCAACTTCACTAGCGTAGAGAATGCTGCTGCTGTGCCTCTCCCTTCCCCACCCCTCAGTCAGTGATGTCACAATGCTGCATGCATACGCACGGTGTGTTTAATGCCATAGAATACAATTGGGGTTTTCTGCTACATTACTCTCCTACATCTTGTAGAAAACAAAAGTGGCACTAGCTTTTATCATTGCCACGAATTTGCTTTAGCAGAGATCTTTTTGTCTTCAGCAAGATCTGAGTACCTAATTCAAGTACTCCCCCAAGTACTAAGTACTCCCCTCACACAGGGTGCACCTAGTGGAGACCAATTGCTTAAGGAGGTGTTCCGGCCATGAGGCTCCAATCCCAGGGATGGGATGTGTACTTTAAGAGTGCTTCTCCAGCATGCTCAAGCACCTGGTTCAGTTCCCAGCAGTGTGTATGTGCACACATACATACACACACACATACACATACACATGGGCACACACATAAGTGTGTAAGTCAAGCTGGGAATGATGGCCTATGGCTGTGTTTTAATTAACTTTATTATCACTGTGGCCAAGACACCCAACAAGAAAAACTTAGAGAAGGAAATGTTTACACATGGGTCAATGTTTCAGTGGTCTTGGTCAACAGATTGCTGATTGTATTGCTCTGGGTCCACGGCAGCCCATCGTGAGGGAAGGGTTCCAACAGAGAAAAGATGCTCACCTCACGGTAGCAAAGAGGCAGAGACAGAAACAGAGAGAGAAAGAGGGTGGGCAGTGGTTACAGGGATAAAGAACCTTTCCAGTGCTTGACCCAGTGAGCCACTGCCTATAGTAACCAGCCATGTGCCACCTGCAGATAGTAACCAGAAAGTCTGTCCATTCGCCCTAGGATGGAATGAAGGTTGCAGCTCTCCCAATCCAATCATTTCACCTCTGAACATCCCTGCAGGGGATGCAGGGGACACCTAACATCCGAACCATAACAGGCTCTAATCCTCTCTACTTGGGACACCAACGCAGTAGGATCACCCATTCAAACCCAACCTGAGCAACTGAGTGAGACCCTGTCTCAGAAAAGGGAAAAAGGAAAAAAAAAAAAAAAAAAAAAAAAACTATGGAAGTACCTTAGTGGTAGAGCACTCACCTGACAGGCCTGAGGCCCTGGGTTCAATGGCCATTATGTCAAAAACACATTAAACAGAAAATAAAAGAAACAAACCAAATGCAGGGTTTGAGAGAATGAGTTCTGCCCCTACTGCCCCTCCCATCCTGTGAGGATACACCAACAAGGGTGCTTTGACCTTGGACTTGCCATTCTCTAGAACTGTGGGAATTCAATACGTTTGGAAAAACCCTTATTCCTACAGGTCCTGGAAAACTTTCTGGTTCATTTCTACATCATATATAGTAATAATTGCATGGATCAAGGCATTATTTATCAGAAAAATGTTTCAGAAATGCTGTATACACTGCAAAAACCAATTTGACCCTGAGCAAATAATTCAGTATAAATTACCACCTCTTTACCAGAAGCTGCAGTTTATTTCCAAGATGGCTAGACATTGACATCAACTGTACCCTATCTGTTTCCTGCAGGTATGAGATACTCAGCATGCAAAATGCTTTCACTGGATTATCATTTTGGGGAAGCTCAGAAGATCGGCTATAAGCCCCTTACTCATCCCAAGGACTGGAGCACATTTTATTGTGAACTCACACACCAATTTTCAATGTCATTTCCATGTTCTGATGGAAAGTCTTTTATGTATTCCAGTAGTCATATAATGTTTTTATCCATCATCCCCTAGGCTGGAATATTGTCTGTTATTCCATTTTACCAGAGCACTGTCAAAATTATGTTAGTCATATTGCTGCCTAGACCTCCAGAAGAGTCTGGACCATGGCCAGGCTGCAGACTTTCCTGTTGGAGTGCTCTGATGACAAGGGGAGGGTATTAAGCACGTATTTAAGAAGTCTCACAAAATGATAATAATGCTTACGTGTGTATCCACGTTCTACTTTGCCAAACAACTGTATAGCCATTATGTCAACTGAGGTGGACTGGGATAATTAGCTCCTGGGTCTTTACTGATGAGTAAACTGACTCTAAGAGACATTAAGTAGCTTGCCCAAGGCTTTCCCACAATTTGGGTTGGCACAAGGATTAGAATAGAGGTCTTCCAATTATCCTAACGTGCTTGTCCAGGGATGAAAATGTAAACTTATAAATTTGACCTCCTAGAATCATTTGCTGACTGCCTGCTGTCTGTAAATGAATGAAACAAAGCCCACCAGACCTTTAAAACTAGCAAAGAAAGCAGAGTTAAGAGTTTATTTCTTTGCCTGAAAAGCAAACATCTGTGGGGGGGGGGGGGGGGGAAATCAACTATTGTGCTGAGAAGGAAAAGTCAGAATTTTATAGATGCTTTAAAAAGGTGGCAGTGACTCAAGGTGATCATGCTAATTAAGCATTGAAAACTAATACTCTGGATAGGACATACCCATTTGCTAAGTCTTACTTGATTGGTCAAAGCAATCCCCAATGCTTATTGATCAGGATAATCTTCAGTTAGCCCCAGTGAGGGTCTTGCCTAAGGAGCATCACTAAAAGTCCACACCACCCCCTTGTTAGCTTCAGCGGGTTACAAGTCAAGCACAGCATTCAGTGTTTTCTTTTTGTTTTGTTTCCTGTATGAAAGATAATCCTTTAAAATTTTTAAAGGTATTTTTATTAGAGCATTATATTTGTACATAGGCTCTGGGTTCCTTCTGACATAATTATACATACAAGGAATTTGATTTGGTTCCCATTCCCCCCCCTTCTCTCCCTCCCCAAGTTTCTCTCTCCTCTATCCTGCTGATCTTCCTTTCACATCTTTATTTACTTATTTTGATTTGTTCTTTATGCATATAGAAAGAAGGTATTCCCTTGGTACATTTATATATGTATATAACATGGTTCTGTTAGATTCTTCCCATATTTCTTTCCTTATCCTTTCCTTCCTCCTTCCCTCTCATTGTCTTACTTCTGATTTCCACTATATCTTTGTGATTGAGTTTTAATATCTCAACTCTCCAGAGTTCCAATCACCAGAATCACCTGCTGGGCTTGCTAAAGCACAGGTCACTTGGCCAACTCCAGGGCTTCTTATTCAGTAGTTCTGGCATAAAGGCTCAGAATTTGCATTTCTAACAAGTGCCAAATGATGTCTTGCAACTGATCCAGGAGTCATGCTTTGAGAAGCACTATTCTAGACATACACTTTAATTTTATACCTCTTTGATGACAAAGTCCAACTACTTTGATTTCCTCACACCCAGGAAAGACAAAGGTCTCTGGATAGTAACCTAACATTCCACTTAGGGGAGATGTTCCTTTTCAATAGCAGTTCTCAGAGCAGGAAACTATTTTTACAGTAGGTAGAAACAGAACCAAGAAATTTACCATTGAATCCAAAGCCAACACAACTACACATCTCTTTATTTCCCTTCCTTGGGAAGAATCAGTACTGAATTACTTGGCTTAAAAACAGCATCACATCTGTGTGTTCAACCTCAATACATTTAGAGTGTTCTTATAATTGCCTCCCTGATCAGAGACCACATTTTTTCCTTGTTTATTACTTTCTCCCAACTTAATTTGGTTAGTCTGAAATTTATTTTTATTTTCTCTGTCTCATCCTTACCCAAGCTTACCATTTTCATGGAAAGAATCCTGTGTTCTTTTTTTATACATTATTTGTTCCTTTTTTGGAACAAATCCACCACTTCCCCATAGTAGTTACTCGGGCACTGTCCTGTCTTCCAGTACACTGGCATCAGTGCACAGGAGCTTACTATGAGGTTTTGTTTTTCCTCACACCACCAGTCCAGGCCCTGCAATAGTTGCTCAATAAATATTAATTTGCCTCCATGGGTGGTTTCAAATCAGATATGCCTCAGCTAATTTATTAAAACTTTTTTATAGTTCATGTAAGTAAAACATCTACTGGTTGGCATCTAGTCCTGAGTCATGGCAAATGCATAAAGTGATGTAACCACCACCACAATTAACATTTGGAACAGTCTATTACCTCTAAAAAGCTCCCTCATATGTGCTGCCCCTTCATGGTCAAAACTTCCCTTTCCCTGAGTCCCAGACAACTACTGATCAGTTCTCTGCCCAATTTAGCCTTTTCCTAACTGTCATATAATGGATATATCATATGGTAGGTAACCTGTGGCTTGTTTCACTAAAAAATGCATTTGAGAGTCATTCATTTTAGTGTACTTTGGTTCTTTCTTTGTTATGAGTACTATTCCATTGTATAGACATACCATAGTCTATCCATTCACCAGCTGAAGGATAGTTCAGTTGTTCCCAGTTTGGGGTAATTATGAATAATGCTGTTGTAACCATTTGCATTTGGGCTTTTCTATGAGCATACATTTTCATTTCCCTTGGATAAATATTTATTTAGTTTTTCATTGCTGTGACCAAAATAACTGACCAGGACAAAAGGAGGAAAAGTTTGTTTTGAGCTCACAGTTTCAGAGGTTCAGTCTATGATTGGCCAACACCTTTGCTCTGGATCTAAAGTGAGGGGAAGCATCATGGTGAAGGGTGAAGGAAGAGCACGGTGTAGTAAAGCTGCTCAGGTCATGGTAGACAAGAAACAGAGAAAGAGCAAAGTGTCAGGGACAAAATATAAACCCTGAAGGCATACTCCCAGTAACCTACTTTCTCCAGTCACTCCACATGTGCCTACAGTTACCAGTTAGTCAATTCAAATTATTAATCCATCAATTAGGTTACAGCTCATAATCTAATTATTTCACTACCTGCATAAACCCAGGAGCTTTGGGGAACACCTCTTCTACAAACTACAGCCAATACCTAAAACTGAGAATGCTGGGTGATATGCTAAGTGTATGTTGAACTTTACTTTGTTGATGCTGTGTGAGAATACAATATGACTTTACCATGGTGTTCTTACCAGCAATTATGACTTCCAAATAGAATCTGCATCTGCTCTTGGAATTGTGTGTGTGTGTGTGTGTGTGTGTGTGTGTGTGTGTGTTTTGTTTTAGACATTCTAATAGATATAGAGTGTTATCTCACTGTGCACTGTGATTTCAATTGGATAAAATCCTTCATCATCTTTGCAATGTACAAATATTTTACCCCAATCTGTACTACTTATACTTCATTCTCTTAATAATGTTTATGTGAAGCAAATTTTTACATTTTGATCAAGTCTCATTTATCAATTTTAATTTATTTATTGGTTCTTTTTAGTTATACATGACAGTGTAATCCATTTTGATATAATTATACAAGCATGGAATATAGCTTTTTCTAGTTAGGACGCGATTCTTGTGGATGAACGTGATGATGGGATTCACTGTGCTGTTTTCATATATGTATGTAGGAAAATTATGTCACCTTCGTTCCACTGTCTTTTCTTTTCCTATTCCCCTCCCTTCCCTCCATTCTTCTTTGTCTAATCTACTGAACATCTATTATTTCCTCCCTTATTGTGGGTTAGCTTCAGCATATCAAAGAAAACATTTGACCTTTGGCTTTCTGGGATTGGCTTATTTAAATCAGCATGATATTCTCCAGATCCATTCATTTATTGGCAAATGCCATAAAGTCATTCTTCTTTATGGCTTAGTAATACTCCATTGTGTATGTATACCATATTTTCTTTATCCATTCATCGGTTGAAGGGCACCTAGGTTGGTTCCATAACTTAGTTATTGTGAATTGTGCTGCTATAAATATTAATGTGCCTGCATCACTGAAGTATGTTGATTTTAAATCTTTTGAATATATGAGGAGTGGGATAAATGGGCCAAATAGTGGTTCCATTCCTAGTTTTTTGAGGAATCACCATATTGCTTTCCAGAGTGGTTGCACTAATTTGTAGTCCCAACAGCAATATATGAATGTACCTTTTGCCCCACATCCTCACTAATATTTATTGTTACTTGTATTCTTGATAATTGTCCTTCTGACTGGAGTGAGATGAATTCTCAGTGTAGTTTTGATTTTAATTTCCCTAACTACTAGAGATGTTGAGCAATTTTTCATATATTTGTTAACCACTTTTTAAAAATATTTTTTAAATGTTGATAGACCTTTATTTTATTCATTTATTTACATGTGGTGCTGAGAATTGAACCCAGTGCCTCATGCATGCTAGGCAAGCACTCTACCACTGAGCCACAACCCCAGCCCCTTGTTAACCAGTCTTATTTCTTCTTCTGTGAAGCCTCTGTTTCTTGCCCATTTATTGACTGGATTTTTTTTGTTTTTGTTTTTGTTTGTTTGTTTGTTTTTGAGTTCTTTCCATATGCTGGAAAATAATGCCCTATCTGAAGTGCAGGTGGTAAAGATTTCCTCCCATTCTGTAGGGTCTCTCTTCATGCTCTTAGTTGTTTCCTTTGCTGTGAAGATGTTATTTAGTTTGATGCCATTCCATTTATTATTGATTTTACTTCTTCTACTTTTGGAGTCTTGTTAAGGAAGTTGTTTCCTGATCTGGTATGTTGGAGTCTTGGGCCTACATTTTCTTCTAGTAGGTGCAAAATTTCTGTTCTAATCCTGAGTCCTTGATTCACCTTGAATTGAGTTTTGTGCAGGGTGAGAGGTTTAATTTCATTTTTCTACATATGGATGTCCAGTTTTCCCAGCAGCATGTGTTGAAGAGGCTATCTTTTCTCTAATATATGTTTTTGGCACCTTTGTCTAGTATGAGGTAACTATGATTTTGTGGATTTCTCTCTGTGTCTTCTATTCTGTTCCATTGCTCTTCTTGCCTGTTTTGGTGCCAATACCATGCTGCTTCTGTTACTATAGCTTTATAGTATATTTTAAGGTCTGATATTGCAATGCCTCCTGCTTTGCTTTATTCTCTAAGGACTGTTTTGGTTGTTCTGGGTTTCTTATTTCTCCAAATGAATTTCATGCCTGCTTTTTCATTTCCATGAAGAACATAATTGGAATTTTGATGGAAATTCCATTGAATCTGTATGGCGTTTTTGGTAGTATGCCCATTTTTGACAATATTGAGGTCTTCCTCAATTTCTTTCTGAGGAATTCTGTAGTTTTCATTTTAGAGTCACCTCTTTTGTTAGGTTGGCTCTCAATGTTTTTAGTTGTTTTTTTTTTAAGCTATTATGAATGAGATGGTTTTCCTAATTTCTCCTTCAGCTGCTTCATCATTGGAGTATAGGAATGCAATAGTTTTATGACTGTTAATTTTGTATCCTGCTACTTTACTGAATTCATTTATGAATTCTAGAGTTTTCTGGTGGAGTTGTTTGGGTTTCTAAATATAGAGTCATGTTGTGGGCAGAGATAGTTTTAGCTCTTCTTTTCCTATTCATATCTCTTTAAATTCTTTCCTTTACTTAACTACTCTGGTTAGAAATTCAAGGACGATGTTGAATAGAAGTGGTGTAAGTGGGCATCCTTGTCTTGTTCCTGTTTTTAGAGGGAATGCTTTAGGTTTTTCTCCATTTAGAATGATGTTGGCCTTAGTTTGTCACATATAGCTTTTACAATGTTGAGGTATGTTCCTTCCATCCCCTCTTTTTCTAGTGTTTAATCATGAATGGATGCTATATTTGATCAAATGCTTTTTCTGCATCTATTGAGATAATCATATGATTCTTAAGTTTATTTATGTGATAAATTACATTTATTGATTTCCATATGTTGAACCAACCTTGCGCTCGATCATGGTGCACTATCTTTTAAATGTGTTTGTGTATGCAATTTGCCAATATTTTATTGAGAATTTTTTCATCTATGTTCATCAATGATATTAGTCTGAAGTTTTCTTTCCTTGATGTGTCTCTGTCTGGTTTTGCAATCAGGGTGACACTAGTTTCATAGAATGTGTTTGGAAGAGTTTCCTCCTTTTCTATTTCATGGAATAATTTGAGGAGGATTGGTATTTGTTCTTCTCTAAATCTCTGCTGAGAATCCATCTGGTCCTGGGATTTTCTTTGTTGGTAGGCTTTTAATGGCTTCTTAAATTTCATTATTTGAAATTAATGTTTAAATTTTCTACATTCTCCTGGTTCAATTTGGCTATGTCATATGTCTCTAGGAATTTGCTGAAGTGTTCAATATTTTCTAGCTTATTGGAGTATAAATTTCCAATTATCCTCTGTATTTCAGTAGTGTGTGTGATGATGTTTCCATTTTAATCACAGATTTTAACAATTTGAGTTTTTCTCTCTGTCTTTTAGGTAGCTTGGCTAAGGGTTTATCAATTTTATATATTCTTTCAAAGAATCAATGTTCCGATTCATTAATTTTTTGAATTATTATTATCTTGATTTCAGCTCCGCTTTTATTTATTTCCTGACTTCTGCTGATTTGGATGTTGATTTGTTCTTTTTCCAAGGCCTTGAGATGTAATGTTAGATTATTTCATATTTTTCTATTCTTTTAATGAATGAGCTCAATGCTATGAACTTTCCTCTTCGATCTGCCTTCATACTGTCCCAGAGATTTTGATATATTGTGTTGCTATTCTCTTTTATCTTCTAAGTTTTTTTTATTTAACCCCTGAAATAAGTTTCTTCTGCTAGCCATTCATCATTCAATAGTGAATTATTTAGTCTCCAAGTATTAGAGTAATGTTAGATAATTTCTATTTTTTATCTTATTGTTGATTTCTAATTTCATTCCACTATGATCTGATAGAATGCAGGGTATTATCTCTCTATATTTTTTTTTTTTTGTATTCGCTAAGATTTGCTTTGTGGCCTCAAATATGGTCTATTTTAGAAAATGTTCCATGTGCTGCAGAGAATAAAGTGTATTCAGTCATTGATGATGAAATATTCTATGTATTCTCTTAAGTCTAAATTATTAATTGTATTTTTTAGTTCTGTAGCTTTTTATTTAGTTTTTGTTTGGATGATCTGTCTGGGGATGAGAGGCATGTTAAAGTCACCCAGTGTTATTGTGTTGTGGTCTATTTGATTTTTTATATTGAGGAGGTTTGTTTGATGTGCATAGATGTTTATGTTTGGGGCATAAATATTTACAACTGTTATTTCTTGTTGTTGTATGACTCCCTTAAGTTACATGCAATGGCCTTCTTTGTCTCTTCTGATTAAGTTTGGCTTGAAGTCCACTTCATCAGATATGAGAATAGAAACCCTGCTTGTTTACGAGATCCATATAAATGATAAGTTGTTTCCCATTCTTTCACCTTCAGTCTGTGGATATCTTTGTCTATGAAGTGAATCTCTTGAAGACAGCATATTGTTGGGTCTTGGTGGGTTTTTTTCAGACTTTGATGTTTTGTTAGAACAAAATTTCAACAAAAATTGGCTTTTACTTACAGAATTTTATGTGTGTGGGGACATATAACCCATTTGGTCCCAGGTGGAGAAAAACCATGAAGTCTATTAGTATACTTTCAATATTCAGTTTATGTCCCAAAAAAAGAAAACTTTTTGTTTCACATTCATAAAAATCCCAATATTGGAAATGGTAAATAAACCCTCCCTTACTTATCCTTTAATTAAATGTACAAACAGCTTCAAAAACAATTTAAATTGGTTTAATCTTGAAGTGTCATCCAATGAGACTGAAAACTAAACATTTCAAACCCTATACCAAATAGTCAAATACTCAGAGGCCTTCAGGATCCTTTGACTGATTTGCATCAATAAGTGAACCTATTTTTGATGTGGTAAAAGAAATGTGTTCATCTACAATTGCAATTCCAAGCTCCTGTCACCCAGCCCTGTCAGGGGGAGGCCACAGGACATCATCTCCTTTTGTAATTTCACTATCATCAGTAATTTGCTCCAGTTCTTCCATTGCACTCTTATGTACATATGCCTCTTCCCTGATCATGACATCAATTTTGTACTTGCTGTTGTTGGCATATCTAAGCTTTACATCTGGCCAAAACTTGAACTCTAGAAATTCGTGTCCAAATTTGCCCTTGTGCTCTATATAGTAGTGCAGGTAGAAATCACTAGCCATAGCCATTTTTGTCTCCCAGATGCCCTGGTCTTATTTTTTAATCCAATATTCCAGTCTAGGTCTTGAATTGATGAGTTGAGTCCATTAACATTCAATGTCATTGAGAGGTGATTTTTATTTCCTGTCATTTTGATTTATTCTAGTTTTTAAGTTGAATTACATTCTCCGTTGATATACCATTTTTCTAGTATAGTTTCACCCTCTGCTGGCTATTCTTTGTATTCTCCATTTCTTCTTCATGAAATAGTTTATTGAGTATGTTTTGCAGTGCCGACTTTCTAGTTTCAAATTCTTTTAACTTTTGTTTATAGTGGAAAGTTTTTACCTTCAAACCTGAAGCTGGGTTTTGCTGGATATAGCATTCTTGGTCAGCATCCATTTTCTTTCAGAGCTTGGTTTGTATTATTCCAAGGCCTCCTAGCTTTTAGGGTCTGGGTTGAAAAAACAGCTGAGATATGGATTGATTTACCTCTACATGTGATCAGTCATTTTTCCAGTCACTTTTAAAATTCTATCCTTATTTTGCATGTTAGGCATTTTCAAAATGTGCCTAGGAGTAGTCTGTTGTAATGTTGTATATTTGGAATCCTGTATGTTTCCTGTATTTTCCATTTCATTCTTATGATTATTGTTATCATTGCATTGAAAAAATTGTGCATTTCTTTGGCTTGTACTTCAGAGCCTTCATCTATGCCTATAATCTCAGATTTGGCCTTTTAATATTATCCCAAATTTCTTGAAAATTCTATTCATTACATTGTGTTCTTATCATCTTTTCCCCATGATCAACTTTATTTTCAAGATTATGTGCTTTGTCTTTGTTACCTGAAAATCTATCTTCCAAATGGTCTAGTCTATGGGCGATGCTTTCCATTGAATTTTTAATTTGGTTTATTGATTCTTGCACTTTGAGAATTTTGATGGATTCTCCTTCAGAATTTCTATCTCCTTATTGTAGTGATCTTTCACTTCTTGTATTTTCTCTCTGATGTCACTGCTTATATCATATTGTATCTCATAGATCAGTTTATCTATAAACTTTCTAAATTCCTTCTCCGTCATTCCCTCCACTGCGGTATCAGTGGAGTCTATTGTTGAGTCATTCTGGTTTGTTTGGGATGATTTGTTCCCTTGCTTTTTCATATTGTTTGTTTGTCTACCTAGCTATCTTAATGGATCTGAAGCAGCAGAGCTATTCTATGAGCTTTCAGTGATCCTGCAGGTCTCCAATGCCTCACAGATTAGGGGTTGCCAATTAATAGCAACAACCTATGCATATAATACATAGAATTAAATTAAGTATTTAGCTCCTATTCTGACATTTACAACATTAATTGACACAATAAGCAGAAATTGTAGGATCGTGGCTGGGGTTGTGGCTCAGTGGCAGAACGCTTGCCTAGCACATGTGAGACACTGGGTTCAATTCTCAGCACTGCATATAAGTAAATAAAATAAAGGTCCATTTCCAACTAAAAAAAATTTTAAAAAAAGAAATGGTAGGATCACCAATTTCTATAATAAAGACAGTAAGTAATCATGAATTATTCTGGCATAAAATCCAGCAATAGGTGTTATCAATAACTTTTGCTGTTTTAATCATTGCTATAGCATTAGTAGTGGGGTCTGGCATTCTATAAAGCAATTAGTGTTAAGAGAACTTAAGACCAGAGTTAATTAAGATGGAGGAAGAAGAAATTGGAGGGTATAAAAGGGCTTGCAATTTCAAAAGGTGAATAGGGCAGATGCAGAGGTGACGGAGGAAGTGTTGTTATAAGGAGAGAGGAGAAAAAATAGAAGTAAAAAATTAAGGGAAGAGTGAAAGAACAATAGAGTTTCGCTGATAGCAAGAGAAAGGAGAAAGAGAAACAAGGGAAACAGAGTTGTGAAACCGACACTACAAAACCAAATCAAAATATACAAATCAAAAACCCTAACCCTCAAAAAACAAAATGAGAGAAAATAACACCTTCAAGAAATGTTAGGGCTGGAATGTGGCTCAGTGGTAGAGTGCTTGCCTGGCATATGTGAGGCCCTGGGTTCGATACTCAGCACCACATATAAATAAATAAAAAATCCATTGACAACTAAAAAATATTAAAACAAAACATTGTTTTAAAATGCTAGAAATGAGAAAGCAGGAACAAATATGTATATGTACAAATGTCCATGAATCAATAAGCACATATTTCTAAAACACAGAATAGTCAATGAGAGAACTCTCTATGCTGAACTGTCTTTCTATTTCTTAGCTTCTCTTCTCAGCAGAATGGTGTGGGGTGGAATGGGAAGTGCTGTCAGCTCCACTTCCAAGATATAGGTGCTGCTGGGTTCTGGGAAATTAGTTTCTGTAGGTGAAGCTCCTGGGAGCAGGGCTTAGGTCTAGTGTGGCTCCAGGTGTTTTATTGGGTGGGGAGTTTGGAGACAATATTAAATCAATGCACCTCTAGGACCATACCCCAGTAGTCTCACCAGGGCTCCACTCATAGGATGGGGGAGCCAATCCTTGGTCCCTTCTGCTGTTCACAGACACTGCCCTTCCTGGCCTCCTGGGGTCTGTCCCTGAGCACCATCACTCCCGCTGTTCAAATTCCCGACCGACCGTTGCTGCTGGTCCTGCATGCTGCTGGATTCAAAGGAGGGAATTTAGTCTCCCTGACCTGCATTACCCCCAGGAAAAATACTCTCCATGCCTGAAATTCTCCAGATTTGCTAGGCTCCATGTGGATCCCAAGGCTGGTGTCTGCTGGAATCATGTATTGGACTCAGCCCCAAACTCACGGATCTGAGCTCCTGGTCTTTGTTGATGCCACTACAGGACAGTTGAACCAAGATGGCTCCTCCTTCAGCTCCCATGCACAAATGGCAAACCCAGAGTGTCTTTTGTGCACCAGGTTAATGAACCAAATAGCCCCTGAATGGGCCCAGGGCAGGCTGCCCTCCAATCCCAGGGTTCTCCTCGCCAAGACTGTGTGCAGCACTTCTCAGCCTTTTCCAACCTGCATACTAATTCCCTGCTCCCACTAGGAGCCCAGCTTTTTGTTCCTTTTCTTTGTTTAATGCACCCCAGATTCCCACGTGTCCAAGGTTCTCTGTCCACCACTGAGTATCAGTGAGGTCCCTTTTTAATCACCTCAAAGAGAAGCAGTATTCCTCCTGCTTGAGTCCTGTGTCATGGAGCCATGAGAAATGAAACTTCCCTCTAGGCCACCATCCCAATTTTTTTCTCTTGGAGATTGTACTTTTGCTGTTCTAAGAACTCTGAGTAACTCAAGCTCACAAAAATTTTCTCTATGTCTTCTTCTAAAAGTCTTATAATTTTGTTCTCTATTTATGCCCATGATTCATTTTGAGTTAATTTTTGTAGAAAATTTGAGGTATAGATTGAGGTTCATTTTCATGCAAATGAACATTAGATTACTCTTGCATCATTTGATGAAAAGATTGTCCTTTCTATTTTGAATTACATATGCACTTTGCCAAAGTTCAATTGGTCATGTTTGTGTAGGTTATTTCTGGACTCCTACTCTGTTTCACCATATGTGCCTACTTTTTTGCCAGTACCACACAGTTTTGATTACTGTAATTTTTTAGTAAGTTCTGAAACCAAGTAAAATGACTCTTCCAACCTTGTTATTCTTTTTCAAAGTTGACTATTCTGTTTGCCTTTCTATATAAATTTTATGGTTGGATTATGAATATCTACCAAAAAAACCCTACCTTCTTAAGTTACCCATATTAACTTGCACTATTTACCATGGTTAGCTTGTGGTTCTCAAACTTCAATGTACCTAAGAATTATAAAATTCACATTCTTGGGTCCTATTCTGAATATTCTCATTCAATAGTCCTTCAAGCAGCCTAGAACTATCCATTTTTAACACCAACCCTGATGTAGGTGATCATGGACCATAATTTGAAAAACATGACTCTAGCTTCCTCGTAACCTAGGAAATGCTCTACAGGTTTTGAAGAATCTTGTAAATATTACATCCACAAACTTAGTGAAAGGACATGACACTGGGTTCACAGTTATTTCTAAAAGCTGGTAAATACATGCCATACAATATTATGGCAAATCAGTATGATCCAGTCAGTGCTAGTACACACACCAGAACCACATAGATGTTTATCTACTCCAGTTTAGGTCATAAGAAAAATGATGTACATTTTCAGGTTCCACAAGTAGCTCTGTGATATTTATCTCATGAACCAATTCCAGAAACATTTTTTTATACTTAGGGCAGAATTCTTAAACCATTCTCAAACAAGGAAAAAAAAAAAAACAAACAAGATTGGAGATATTCACAAGGTAAGAGAGTTACAAGTAAGAAACATTAATCACCAACCTAGATGCCCTTCAACAGATGAAAGGATAAAGAAAATGTGGTACATATACACAATGGAATACTCAGCCTTAAAGAAGAATGAAATTATGTCATTTGCAGGTAAATGGATGGCACTAGAGAATAGCGTGCTAAGTGAAATAAGCCAATCCCAAAAAACTAAAAGCCGAATTTTTTTCTGATAAGCAGATGCTGATCCATAGCATCAGAATGGCGTGAGGGGAGGGGGGAAGTGGTGGGGATGGGAAGGACAGTAGAATGAGACAGACATTATTACCCTATATACATGTATGATTACCCAACAGGTGTGACTCTGCACTATGTACAACCAGAGAAATGAGAAGTTATGCTCCATATGTGTACAATGTGTCAAAATGCATTCTACAGTCATGTATAACTAATTAGAACAAATTGAAAAATAAAAAAGAAACATTAATCCAATGAATAGGTTCTCTAGAGAAAAATCAGATTAATGACTGCAAATATTAACTTTGTTTTCCATTTAAATATGGATTAACCATCTTGCTCAGGGAATTAGACATCCTTTTTAATTTAATTTTGTGTAATGGGAGATGGAAGGTTAACTGGGAAAAAAATCTTTCAGTACAAAAAATCTTTCCAAAATGGATTAGTCTACTTTCCACCTTAATTTATCACTAAATATTTATTGTTTTGCTTGTTTCCTAAGGGTCGAAAATATAATTTAGAAAAGAAGAAAGTAAATTAAAAGGTTTTTCACAGTTTCCTAGACCAAGGGGCTCACAGAATGGTCTTGGCAAACAGGTGAGAAGAGATAAATGAATTTCAGGTGTTAACTACTTTAGTAATAGGTCAGGATTGTGTAGAAGGAAGACTAAGAGAGTAACAGTTTAAGAGAAGACCAGCCTTCAGACTTAACCTTCTCTGCAGTCCCAGAATTAGCAGCCCTGGTGAAGAGGCCTGGCATATGGCAATATTGATTTCCAATGGGAAAAAAAGCCAGAGAGCCCACCCAACAAATGACCCATCTCTGGCTTAAATTTTAACAATTAGCTACCTATTCTTGAATCTTCTTATAAGATTTCTTGAGGCACCATAGGAAGGTTTGATGCATCTTTTAATGGGCAGTGTGGTCTAGGGATTTCTAGGTGGACTCAGACCCAGGCCACCTGATGTATACCTGGTTTCACTGCCTGCTAGTCATATGACCTTCAAAAAGTCTCTGCACCTCCTTATTCCCCAGGATCACCATCTGAAAAATGGGGAAAATAGCATCCACCTTGAACAGCTTATTGTTGTAAAAATAAAGTGGGTGACTACACAATTATAAGATGCTCAGGAGAGTCCCTCGGTAGTAATTATGACTTGAGTGTTAGCTACTAATAATAAAATTATTTCTTTATAAGGGAGGATTTGGGACTAAAAAGTCTATTCTCACTCTCTGAGGAAGACATTGTAGGACATGAGGATGTGCTGTTTCTGCCTGAGGAGTTAATCAAGTATTTACTGCGAAGGAGAGAGACTTGATGAACGCCCCTGTGGAGAGATCATTCTTTGGTTATCTGAACTTTAGTTTAGCCCCTCTCATACTTGTCTTAATATCTCATTTTTAAAAGTAATGGTCAAAGCATAGACTAATGATCCTTCCCTTGAAACTTTAGCACAGCCTCTATGAGGCAGGATTGTTTATAAAAGGTTGAACCAGACTGGAGGAATAAACAAATGAGAAATCAAAACAGAAGACATCATTAATATTACACCCTAAATCACAAGCATGGCTTATTCTCCAGGAATTTAAATATCTCCCATCTCTTGGACCTTGGATCCAACCTACAGTCCACATATGGACAACAAGGCCTCTAGGCACCTAACCAAGGGCAGGTCAGGTTCCCATGGCCTGCCTAAAGTCTACCCTCTCAGCAAAGCCTAGTGCCTGGCACTTCTTTGGAAATGGATAGATGTCTTTGACTGACTCAGAATCTAATAGCAGAGTTCGCAGTACAGCTTTCAGTCTTTTTGAGCACTGAAGACCATGTTAGTATTCTAGAAAGACAGCCTCCCCACAAATGAGATTCATTTTATTTGTAGAAAAGGGCCCCCTTCCTCTACTGCAAACTACACTGCTTGGCCCCCTCGTAATAGGTCACTTTGCGAAGCCATGGTCAAACCAGGCTATGTGACTGTGCCATAAGAGGAGATAAAACCCAGTTCCCTCATGCCATCAAGTCTGAGTTGGCATAATTGGGCAAGGTGTGGTAACAGAGATGTGTAACACTGGATCTCCCTTCGAAAAAGAACTTGCTGTTTAACTGCAATGACCAAGTCAGCTGACATTCTGAAGCTTTAATGCCAAGGCCATGCTCTTCCCAGATAGCTCTAGTCAAGAGTGAGCATGGAGGGGGCCAGGGACCAGCCATTTCTCCCAATGCGAGACTTCTCTAACCAAACCATCTTTAATCCAGAATTCCCCATTAGGTTGACCAAAACTGTCAATTCTGCATTGCAATCTGATTCTCTTCCTTTCCAATTCTGCTTCCTTGCCATTTCTTCTCACAGAGGTTAGATCTGCATCATGTTCTAGAACTTTCCCTACCTTGTTCTACTTCTTCCTTCCCTTTATCTCCCTCAGGTGCCTTCCACCTCAAAACTCATGCATTATCAGTTGTTTCTTGGCATCTCTTCCTGGAGGACTCAAATGACACAGCTGATATAGATATTGGTTCAAAAAAGCAAGTGATAAGATGAAATGCTGGGCCTAGATCATCCATTGTCCATTTAGCCATGAGAAGGTCACTCCTGGATGATGTTAGAGTGATAGAAGATGTAGTTCATCCCACTAACCTTCCTTTTCTAAGTCTCCCTGCAGGAAGACAGACAGGCCCAGTGGAGTCTGGAGGAGCTGCCTGCATGTATAAAGAAGGAGACTGGGGCAGCTACAGATGCAAGAAAGAGTTTGTCATTCTGCCATCAGGATACACCTCAACTTTCAAGCCCAGGCTAGGCTTTTCCCAGGTAGCCCCCAGTCAGTGACTGAGCACAGCAGGGATGTGAGGACCTGGCCATTCCTGCTTATTATAGAACACCTCTAACAAATAGTCTTTGCTCCAAATCTCTCCTTGGCTGAGATCTTGTTCTATCTGCAACACTGTCTACAGTTCTCCCTGTCCAATTCTGGTCCCCCTCACTTTCTCTTCACTGATGTCAGATCCACATCATGGTTTGGAAACTTTCCCTGCTCTAGTATGCTTCATCCTGCCTCCTCCTGATTCTTGAACTCTCGAATCTGTCCTATCTTGCTCCCAGAAGCAAACACTGACCCTCAGAACCCCTACAAAAATGTGAGCCTGCTTGGCCCTTCTCTGAGAGGCAGTATCTCACTTAGAATCCCTGCTAGCAGCAGAGACTCAGACAGAGGCCTCTGAGCTGCTGGCCAGGGAGGGTTATGGGTGAAGAACTTACTGCAGCAACACTCTCTTGACTTCTCCAGTTCAAAGTTGTGCCTTTGGAGGATAAAGAAGATTTCTGGAGGTAAAAATGTGTCTCAGAAGATGTTGCTAATATATTTTCTTCTCAACTCTGATTTATAATGCCAAAAGAACAAATTCTTGCCAAAGCAAAGAATGCATGTTAGAAAGGATACAAAAGTGATTTGGGGATTAACAATAGGTCTCTGCAGGAAGTTTAGAAGGAAAGGAAAAAAGGCTGAGAAAAAAATTAAATCCCATAAAAAGAAGTTAACATAAAAAGCACTAAAAATATTCACAGAGGAAGAAAGAGAAACCCAGTAATACAAAGAAAATAAATACATTTAAGAACTAGACTGGGAATAATACTTATGACTCAATTATTCACATTTCAATGTACAAGATAACACAGTATAACTGAAGTTTAAAATAAGCAAATTGAGCCAGATACAGTGATACATGCCTACAGTCCCAGCCACTCTGGAGACTGAACAGGAAGATCACATGTTCAAGACCCACCTGGACAACACAGCAAGACTGTCAAAAAAGAAACAAAACAACAATAACAAAAAATAAGCAGATGGTCCCCAGTTAGATTTCTCTGAAAGCAGATCCTGAGATGGATATTGGCATGTAAGAAGTTTATTAGGCAGTGATTTGGGGGAATTAAGGGCTGTGGAAGGGAAGGAAAGAAGCAAGACTAACCAGGGGAGAAGTGGAGCACTCATACACTCAGTGGAATGCCTTAGTCAGCCCTGTTCTGAAGATGTGATGGCCCTTCAGAGCTGTGCTGAACTGGGGCAAGAGGGTCACCCAGTCCTTTACCACCCACACTGAACTCTTCAGCTGAGGCAGTCTCCAAAGAGACTGAGAAATGAAAATCAGCTTCAGTGGTCTTCCTAGTAGTTGAAAGTATCATACCACACATTACCATTCCTTTATTCCCGAAGGGGAATGGGTGGTGTACCATAGCACCACTACATTGAGAAATGTGATTTTCTATGTTATTGGGAAGTGGAACCAGGTGAAGCAATGGAATGGTGGGTTCTTTTCAATATCAAATAAATATTGGTAAAAATAGGTATATATTACCACCAAGCATCTATGAAACTATGTGGCATCCACAAATACAGCATATGGAGAGAATTAAACAAGAGTGAAGGAGTACTGTTATTTGTGGGAGCATGCTAGGAATGCCAGGCTGAGTGGAGGAGCTGGCAGATGCTTTCCTAAATCAAATAATTAAAATGTCAGAGGCAAGACTTAATATTGATGGGTTACTTCAACTATTTAGACATCTGTTCTGAATCTCTACAACAATCTTAGAATTTAATACATTCTTGATTTGCCTTCTTGATAATTCCATTTTTCAAAAGGTGTGACAGGAACTGCTACCCTACACTAAATTCTAACCAGCAAGGAAGGATTTTTTAGTGATGTTTATAAGACAGAAGTCTTGACTTCAAGGTGACTACATACCTGCATTGAGCTACTCAGGAGACTGAGGCAGAAAGATCCCAAGTTCAAGGCTAGTGTGGCTAGACAGCAAGACCCTGTCTCAAAAATAAAAACTAAAAAGGACTGGGATGTAGCTCAGTGATAGAGCACCCCTGCTTTCAAACACCAAGAGGAGAGAGAGAGAGAGAGAGAAAGGAAATCTTCACTTCAACAAATGTGAAATAAAATGCAGATCTTTGCCTTCCTGAAGATGAAATAAAGGGATTAAGTTATACCAGATTCTGTAATAGAAGAAAAAAAGAACCTTTGATCACAGTAGATATATAATTGAGACTCTAAGGGAAACAAACTTCAAAACATGTGTAGAAACATAAATATAACCCAAACGCCACAGAGAACAAAAAAGAATTTTTTATTGTGGAACTTT